>JBBBDQ010002040.1:4085000-4100000 GCA_037127315.1 Ascarosepion bandense
AATCGATAATATTTATATTTATAAAAGGCAAGATGTTTGTGCGTGTATCTGTTTATCTGTCTGTATGTCTGTATTTTTTTCAGCCCTTTTATTTTAGTTTTTGCTTAGGGTTGGCTCTAAGTAGGCATAATTGTAGTTCTTAGTCTCCGCCATTATAATATTTACTCAGAGAACATATTTAACCTTCAAAATTCAGTTTACGACGAAAAAATCTTATTTGATATGGATAGCAGGAAATAAAAATTTGACTTACCTCCATTCATTTTTCTTTCAGTCTACGGTTTCGCTTTAACTGGAAACTACTATTGCTTTTTAGTCTTTCGTGCCAACGTCCAAAGAGTTTGAGCTCCAGGACCATGGATTAGTTTTAAAGTCTTCATTACACCCGAGCAACGCCAGATTATACTGCTAGTATATATATATATATATATATATATATATATATATATATATTGTTAAATAACCTGGACGTGTTCTTTCGATCACATCTTGTATTAACTCATTCATATATCTGAATAAGTCGTTTTGTTTTATCGGTAAACTTGCCAAAATTATATTAAATTTTATTTTATATTATTTTTTACCGAATACTTTCGAATATTTCTCCATTCATTTTCAAAGGTTGTTCAGAGTGCAATTAAGCAATTACTCTTAAATTTATTCAACTATTTTTAACGATTTAACAAAACATATTTGTGATAATTATTGCTGCAGAAAAATAACTTATTTACATACACACACATGCACGCAGATATGAAAGTTTTTGTATAGTGATATTATGCGTTTATTAACAAAATTACAATATAAATATAGAAGTGTATTTCAACAGTAACCATTTCTTCATATATATATATATATATATATATATATATATATATCTCAGAATTAATATAAGTAAATCGTTGCATTCACTAACGCGCAAATACCCTTGTGAAAAATATTAATCCGTCTCTTCTCTCCAGCTATGGTTTAAATAACAGAGCAGATTAGGTTCTATTGCCTTGGTTGGCAACCAGTCTACTGAAAAAAGTAATGACAAACTACTGCGGGGAAATCTTTTTCTCCGTCAGACATCTATCGAAAAGGACATGATCGCCTAATCGTTTATCATGTATGGCACTTATTGACTGAATACAAGAAAAAGTTTGTCAGTTAGCTGATTGATGTTAACTTAGGATGTAATTCTATCTCTCTTTCTTTCTCCCTCTTTCTATCTTTCTCTATCTCTCCTTCTCTGTCTCTATCTCTCTCTCTCTCTTTCCATATACATATTTGTAAATAGATAGATAGATAGATAGGAAGAAAGAGAGAGAGAGAGAAAGAGAGAGAGGTATGTAACTCCACTGAAAGCTAATCTCGGCAAGAAACTTTTAGTTACACTAATTCTTATATATATATATATATATATATATATATATATATATATATATATATATAGGGGTGTCTATAAACTTTGTCTGCACTTTAAAAAATTTATAACTTTATTTGTATTTACGATAGAAATAATTTGTAAAAAGAATTAGAAAGAAGTAAATCTATGTTTTTTAAGGTTTTTGGAAATTTTATTTAAGTTTCCACATGTCCTCCATGATGAGCAATACAAATGATAATACGATTTTGCAGTTCATATTTTTTTTACTTATCAAAAGATTGTTGCAAATTTTGTGGTAAAGAATTTTTCAATAACTATACTTCAAACAAGGTGCATAAAATTCTTGTTGCTGAAATGCAGCTAATATATATATATATATATATATCAGCATGCAGTGTGTGGAGAGAAGAATCCAAAGGAGTATCCTGTACATACAGTGGTAGGATAACTCTCTAAGAGAGCTCCAAATATATATGTATATAAAAATCATTTAGAGCAAATATAAGAAAAATTAAGGCAGACATGTTATTTCATGGTAAATCGGAAGTGTAGGCCTATTTCAAGGCGAACCATCATCAGCTTCTGTCTTTATTTTACAAAAGATTTTACACGAATCCTTTGTAAAATAAAGACGGAAGCTGATGATGTTTCGCCTGAAATAGGCCCAAACTTCCAATTTACCATGAAATAACATGTCTGCCTTAATTTTTCTGATATATATATATATATATATATATATGATAGATAGATAGATAGATATGAATGACATTGGTAATGATATATAGCTGTTGAAAGAGGCTTAATGATATCATTAATTCTCTAAAACAGCACGCTTATTTCTGTGTTGTCATTTGTTAAATGCGAGTTCTGTCCAAACATCCCTCGATTCGTTTGCCTAAAGAACTACACGTTCTTTCCTAAGATTATCTGAAATCAAATCTCCCAAGGTTGAAACGAAAAATTTCCCCTGAGCCTCTTTCTTGCCTCACCTTACTTTGTTTCGTGTCAAAGAAATTAACTCTTCTTTCTTTTCGTGTCGACGCTTATTGATTCTTGTTTGCGCTACGCGCGCCTAATGACGACATTGGCACAAACTAATGCAATCGTTTTCTTATTTGACAACCAATGAGCAAGTCTCAAGCGAGAAAAGAACGGAAATGACGACATCAACTTCATTGCAGATTCCGTTATTTTCTATTAAAGTATATCTTTGAGTAATTGCTTATTATTATTATTATTATTATTATTATTATTATAGTATTAAATAATAAATCTAACATTATCACTGTTACTATGGTTAAGTCCCTATCTTTTCTTTCTTTAAGAGTAAATATTATTTTATACTGTATTTCACCTAATAAAAGACCCAAGAACCACTCTAGGTAGGGGGTTAATGAATTAATTTTTAGTAAGTACGTAAAAAATGCATATTATAGGGTTGATGATATTATGTGTGCGTTGTGGTACAGTGAATATCTGCTCGGAACGACAAATCGGGGAGCCGAGTTCGAATTCCAGTTAAATTCCTTGCAATCACTTGCGCGCAAATAACCTTGGGAAAGGTATTAATACGTCTCTTCCCTCCAGTTATGGGTTAAATAACAGGACAGATTGGGTTCTACAGCCTTGGTTGGCAGCCGGTCTACCGCAGAAAGTAATAGCAACCTAGTGCGGGATAATCTTCTGCCCGGTCACTCATGTCTCTTTCGAGACATGATCGCTCAAGCGTGTATCACATATGGCACTTAGCTGATATTATATTGGAGTGATCAAAGAAGCATCCTCTCGGAGATTCTATTCCAAAGCGACTGTTCTAGTGATGAAAGTGTCTAAGAGAAACTTTCTTCTTGCCGTTTGTATATAAAATAATATAAGTACCCAGTGAACGTAGCTGTCGGATCTTAGATGTCAAGGCAGGAACTGATGGAACCTAGGAATATAGCTCCCCCATAACAGTTGCCATTATAGTAGTGATAGACTGGTGAGAGGCTAGAACTTTTTGGTCTGTGAGGAAAGGGGTTGTAGGGTTGAAAGTAATTTATCTCTCATAGGGTTGTCTAAAAGATTTTGACCCTGTCAAGGCTGGAAAGAGAGAATTGGGCGGATCAGGCAGTAAATTTTGACGGAACACTATCTTAACACGCAGAGCCTTCTTTCAGATAAGCAATATGTCTTTCACTTTTCAAGGTCAGCTGCTGATATAATAAGAACTATTTCTAAAAGAGTCTGTTAAGCTTTAGGTAATAAATGTATTTACCGTACTCCCCCATTGGATCGAGGTGTGACACAAGGTCAGTTTTTAAAGTGAAGGACCTGAGCGCGTACGCTAGGACGGATGGTCAAAGATTACCCAATCCCAGATAACGCAGCAACTTGGTACAAAGTTTATCTTAAGAGCACAAGTCGCAGCATATCTAAGCTTGTCTTAATTGGTCTCAGATATGTCACGAAAGGGATATGCATATCGTTCGAGGTAGTTAAGACAAATGTAGTCGGGTAGGACAATCTAGTACGTAGACGTAATGGACGATACTCGTCGTATGCAGTATCCTGAAACGTAGACGTAGTCACTAGACGTAGACCAATAGTCGTAGATCTCTAGTCAAAGACCTTTAGACCTCTAGTGGAAGACCTCTAGCGGAAGACCTCTAGCGGAAGACCTCTAGTGGAAGACCTCTAGCGGAAGACCTCTAGTGGAAGACCTCTAGCGGAAGACCTCTAGTGGAAGACCTCTAGCGGAAGACCTCTAGTGGAAGACCTCTAGCGGAAGACCTCTAGCGGAAGACCTCTAGTGGAAGACCTCTAGCGGAAGACCTCTAGCGGAAGACCTTTGGATCTCTGGACGTCCTGGCCTTAGCCTATATTTATGGCTGACACCAGCCAATCACATTCTAGTGAGCGGGGGGACCAAGGTGTATACTTATTAATTACCTATTCATTACATGTCTTATACACCAGTCACAAAACTGTGGTGAGCTTTAGGTAATAATAATATTTTTTTTTTTGGGTGGGGGGAACATCACGAAGTTATTTTACAGGTATGGTGCTCGCCTTGAAAGTTGAAAGGTTATGATATTGCTCGGGGGATTTTTTAACTGCTTCATTTTTTTGTATGAAATCACGAAATGAAAGATTCCTAGAACGGCCAATCTTCTGCTCTTTTTTAATCGTCTGAGAGAATTCTATTTGTCTTTCACCAGCATGGCTGATTTTTGGCTTGAGTTTTGTTTAACGGCATTTCAACACTTCTGTGGGTTATTTAATTTAGGGTTTTAAGATATCTTTTTTAATGTTCGGTTATAGTGAGAAGGTTGATTATTCAGATTTTAATATTTTTTTGTTTTTATTCTTTTTTATTTTAGAAAACTGAAAATGTTTTCGAGTTTTGTATTTTGCTGCGAATATTATTTTTCTTTTTGTGTTAGGCAATAATTTTTTTTCAAAAATGTATTGTTGGTAATATTTTTCTATAAAAGTCTATTTTTATGTATATATTTCTATAAAAGTGTATTTTTCTACTTTCATTGCGTTTTGACCCCAGTTTGGTAGTTAACTATTTACCCATATCTGGGACTCTAACAGGTGCTACCACGTCGGATCAGGGTGGACCTGAGAACAACAGCAATTTAGAGGTGGTTCCATGCTTCTCACAACCTCCCAGTCAGAGGTCTTGCTGCCGGATGCAGTTTACCGTCATGCCCAGAACCTACCAGCATGGTTGGTATTAACTTCCAAACGAGTGACTCTTTACCTCTTCTCAGGGCATAAAGTGGAAAGATTATATTGAATCAATTGCTAAGTCGGCTGCAAAGAAAACTGGTCCATTGTGTCATACTAGACAATTGCTCTCGATAATATCCACTGAATTTGCTATATAGATCTATATCTTTAATAATTTATATTTAGATTATCCTCTCCGTTTACGGAATTGAGAGCATTACATACATACATACATTTCATGAACTACATTACATACATACATACATTTCATGAACTACATTACATACATACATACATTTCATGAACTACATTACATACATACATACATTTCATGAACTACATTACATACATACATACATTTCATGAACTACATTACATACATACATACATTTCATGAACTACATTACATACATACATACATTTCATGAACTACATTACATACATACATACATTTCATGAACTACATTACATACATACATACATTTCATGAACTACATTACATACATACATACATTTCATGAACTACATTACATACATACATACATTTCATGAACTACATTACATACATACATACATTTCATGAACTACATTACATACATACATACATTTCATGAACTACATTACATACATACATACATTTCATGAACTACATTACATACATACATACATTTCATGAACTACATTACATACATTTCATGAACTATCATCAAATACCCTTGGGACAGGTATTAATCCGTCTTAGTTATAAGGTAAGATGTGGTAATAATTACATTATTTACCTTATTCGGACTATTGACCTCATTTTTGTATAAATATATTTCAGAAGTGATCACGTTAACGTTTCTACTAAAAGCTAAAAAATAGTTAAGATACTTAAAATAGTTATTCATGATGTATTATTCATTTTTGAACCGTTTTAAGATTTATTTCGTTTTACAAATTAACCTTAAAATCAATATGCTATACTGGAAGAATGATAGACTTTGAAAAAAAAAACAGTAGCTATTCTGGCATCTACGCATCGTTCATTCAGCAATGAATTAGAACACTCTCAGTTATTGGGCGTGTATGATGATAATATACACGCTAAAAAGTCTGCCTCCTTCTACCGAGCGCCAGTAACTCAGAGGTAGAATCGCTGACTGACGCCAATTCGGGTGGGTTTCAATCCTGGGTAAAAAGCAACCGCGAACAGATCTGTCTGCGAGTATATATATATATTTCAAATAAACACTATGTTAACTATGTTGTAATACGCACGGAACAATTATAACAGAATTAAACCCTTACTATTGTTAATAATACGCTACTGTACAAAAGTATTAAGACAAGAACTATTTTATCCATTATGAGGCATCTAAATAAAGTTTAAAATCACCCATGTCCTAACACTTTTGCACACTACCGGTAGTGTGCAAAAGTGTTAGGACATGGGTGATTTTAAAAGCCAAGTAAATTGCCAATAAATATTGATTATTTAAAATTAGATGTAAAAGAAAGGTATTAAAAAGAAGTTATATTTAATTTTTCCTATCTTCTATTTTGAAACTACTCTATTAAACATCCATGGGATATTTTGGATAAAAAAATTGATAAATCTAATGTTACTTTGCATGACATACTTTGGGAAAAAATACAAACTGCTTGGTAGGAGATACCATTAGATACATTGAAGAAGCTTGTGATGTCAATGCCTGACAGAATGAAGGCTGTGATCAAAGCAAAAGGCTATTATACTAAATATTAAATTTATTTTGTAACAAGTATTTTTTTTCTTGTTAAAGCATTTGTTGAGTAAATCAAATAAAATTAATTAAATTGTTTATTTTTTGTCAATATGCCTCATAAAAGATAAAATAGTTCTTGTCCTAATACTTTGCACAGTAGTTTATGTACACAAAATATAAAATTTATTTTCAAAGTTTTTAAAAATTGAGAATCAATAATCTAATTTATGAATGTATATTTCTAGAATTTTTTTGTTAATTTTTGTATCAATTTAACGTTGCAAAGATACGTCTTTGCAACAGTAATTTTTTCCTAGTATGTTGTGTGTGGAGTTTATGAAAAACGTTTTTGCACCCTCTAGGAAACATTGCAGAAAAGATGCCTCTAAGTTATTTTCTTAGCTGTGTCGTGAATGAGAGAAAATGAGTGTGCAAAATGAGAGAAATCTCAAAACGGTTCAAAAAATAAATAAAACTTCATGAGTGATATATATATATATATATATATATATATATATATATCGTCAAAATGAAAGTATCATTCATAAAGTTCTATTCATTTTCTGAACCGTTTTGAGATTTCTTTCATTTTACACACTGGCCTTAAAATTAATATGTTTATATATATATATATATATATATATATATATATATATATATATATATATATATATATATTAACTATAGTAATAACAATACCAATAGTGACCGAACTAACTCTATCGAAACTAGTATTAATTAAGCTATAATTTAAATCGTCTTGTACAACCCACCGGGAACGAACTCGGAGGGAAAAGAAGGGGAAGCAAAAAAAAAGAAACAAACGAAGTACATGAACAAAAAGTCAAGCACTCGTAAGAAAGAAAAAACAAACCCAAAACGAAGACCCTAACACTAAAGCGCTCAATACGAAACTAGAGCAAACAATTTCCCTGACGAATCATAGGGCGAAACCGTGATAGGTTGTTGGCTCTTGCTTAGATTTTCTGTCTCTCTCTCTCCCTCTCTCTCTCTCTCTATATATATATATATATATATATATTGTGTGTATTTTGGCAGCATGTTTTAATTAATTCAGATTTCATTGAATAATATAGACTAGTTCTGTCTATTTATTTTGTGTATGATCCTTTCGTATGATCTGATTAGCTTGATAGTGTTGTCATGAAAAGACAACAAGAAATCGCAGTAATTGTTGATTTTTTATCAGGTCTGAGCTTTCGGCTTACATAAGCCATTATCAATTTAATATACAGTGAACATAGAACATTTAAATTATTAACAGAGTGGAGTTTTCCAGAGAAAATTAAACAGGTCCATTTTTTTGTGTCGCACATGGCTGTAGGCCGAGAAGGAATGGTGGTAGTGAGTTTTTGGTCATCGGGGAGAGTGATCGTGCCATTGTATAGTGAATTTAGTTGTTTTACAATTTTAGCACGGTGTTGAACTTCGGATTTTTTGGTGGTTTTGGACAGTCTGAGCATAATATCTTCCAGTTGGTTTGGGGTAGTTACATCTTTTAGTTTGTTGTAGAGGTCATGTTTGTTCTCGTATAGTGTGTCGAGGTTTTCTTTCACTATTTCGATTTGCCTTTTCACAAGGCTCCATTTATATTTCAAGGTGGTGATGGTTTGTTGGGCGAGAAAATTACATGTACCGTATAATCATTTTTGCGAAGTTTGTTCGCTTCGTCAGTAATCTTTTTTTTTATTATATATTGGGATAAATTCACAAAATTTTTACATACACCGGAATGTCACTTAAAAGGAAGGGAAAGGAAAGAAATAAGAAAAAAATGGGAGGGGGTTAAAAAAAAAAGAGAGAAGATTATGTTAGAAAAACAGGCGTTTAAACGCTGTTTCAGAAAGTATGGAAGAAAGAAGGAAAGCAAAGAGATATAATGAAATTGATTCAAATTCGATCTTTGAAAAGGACATTTAAAGATTACATATGTGTAAATAAATAAAAAATAAGCCTGTCACAGGAACGAAGAGGGGAGAAAGAAAAACGGGAATTGAGGGGAAAAAAGAAAAACGAAATAAAGGGGAGATAGGGAAAAGTTATAGGAGGAAGGAGGGTGAAAAAAGAAGAAAAAAGAAAAAAAGAGAGAAAAAAGGGAAACGTACATTGGATTTTCAGACGTGATAATTATTAAACAAAGAGGGAGTAAAAGGATAGATACATAAAAAGAAAAAAGAAAAAAGAGGAAAGGAGAAACAGAGAAAAGAGAAAACATATATTATTCTTTAAATATTTTACGTTTAAAATAAAATAGGGTCTGACCATTTTTGAGATGTAATTAATATATATATATATATATATATATATATATATATATATATATATATTACAATCATGCTAAAAACTACAAAAGCAAAAGTTAGGATCCCTAGAAACGATAAATCTTTATAATATTAAAAACACTCTTACCTCAAATTTAACACCACAAACGTTGATCAAATTTAAAGTTTTATATAAAATGGTGATTTCCTAAATTTGAAATTAATGTTAAATATACAAAAATAGATTAATTATAAAAACTAAGTTTAAATACAAAAAAATTCTGTAGTCGAATAATTAAAAAATAATGTTAGTTTCACAAAATGAAAATTTTTATTCCCACTTCATCGCATCTCCTCCTAATCATCCCCACCCGACATACACTCCCTTATTTTCCCCTTTTATTAACCCCGAAAAATAAAATAAAACTGTCATTAAGCTATAAAAAACTATACCTTATCATTTAATGTTAAATCTGTTTACAAAATTTTCGAAGCGTTCATTAATCAACTCTATCCCCTACGTATTCCCACTTTTCACTCAAAATTCTAACGGAAATTTTACAAAACTCATTCCCTTATCCCTCGCAGTACCTACATTTCACACAGAACTCGCCAAATATAAGAAAAAGACTTTCCATTCCTTTTCACACTACCTGATGAGACATTGTCATTTCAATGTAGAAACAAAATATAATATTTTGTGGATAATAATTTGTACATGTTCTAAATTATAATTTATAATAAATATTCACAGCTCTATATAGTATATCGAGCACTGATTTAAATGAATGGTTTGAATGTTGAAAATTTTTCTTCGTTCCTTATTCACTTATATATATATATATATATATATATATATATACTATCAGTATAGCCCGGCTTTAAAACTAATCCATGGTCCTGAAACTCAGACTCTTTGGATCTTGGCACGAAAGACTAAAAAGCAATAGTTGCTTCCAGTTAAAGCGAAACTGAAAGAAAAGTGAATGGATGTAAGTCAAATTTTGATTTCCTGGTATAAATATCAAATAAGTTTTTTTTCGTCGTAAACTGAATTTTGAAGGTTAAATAAGTCCTCTGAGTAAATGGTATCATGGCTGAGACTAAGAACTACAATTATACCTACTTAGAGCCAAACTCGAAGCAAAAACTAAAATAAAAGGGCTGAAAAAAATACAGACATCAAGGCAGATAAACAGAAACACACACACAAACATCTTGCCTTTCATATATATATATATATATATATATATATATATATATATATATATATTATCGATTTTCTGCACTATTATAAGAACTGCAACATTGAAACTTCTGAATATCGTTTCTTATGTCTTTGTCTATGAGTGTATCTAATTTGATTAAAATCGGACCACTCCTTCTATAACCCGATTTTTTCGATTATCGATTTTCGATATTTATCGGGGGTACCTAGACACAAAATCTAGCTAGGAACACTCGCAGCCGCTTATAGTACAACTGTATAAATTTTCAAGAAAATTGGTTCAGCCGTTTCGGAGTCTATAGGTAACGAACACACACACACACGCAGATACACAGACACACACACAATGTTCCATATGGATATATATATATATATATATATATCATTTCACACCAAGCAAGGCGGTACCGTCACTGATGCGTATGGTGCTACATAAAAGAGTAAACGTAAGCAGGAGGACAGCGAAGACAGACCAGTTACAGGGGTTGTCAGAAAAATGGCAAGAGAAAGATGGAAATACAGGTGTGACGACAGTTACGAAGGTAGAGTGTGAAAGGAAAAGAACAAGATATATGAGGTGATGTGGAAAGGACGACGGAAGTACTGGAGTCAAGTGGATCAGAAATGGAAATTGACATTGCATTTAAATTCTTGGAGACTGTAGTCCGTCAGGGAAGCAAGTATACGGAAGGGCCCAATATTTTTGCTTAATTTTAAGACTTTTCATGTCTAACTGTAGGTTTGATTTGATTTTTAGAAAATTTTTTGACTGGAATCCATTTTCTAAACTAACCAGCATTTTTACATTTTTTTTATATTCTGAATTGAATTAAACCATTTAATATCACGCGATCGGATATATATATATCCGCAGACAGATCTGTTTCGCTGTATCACACCTCATCAGTACGGTTAACACCGGTTACTTTTAACCCAGGATTGAAACCCGACCGAATTGGCGTCAGTCGGCGATTCTACCTCTGGGCTATGGCCGCTCGGTAGAAGAAGATGGACATTTTAGCGTGTATATTATCATTATACACGCCCAATAGCCAGAGTGGTTTAATTCATTACTGAATGAGCGATATATATATATATATATATATATGTTTGTGTGTGTGTGCTTAGATGCAAGTAAGTATACATATGTGTATACGCGCATGTACACAACAATATATAAATATTTATCAGGTGTTAATAAAACATACTCCTTGTAATATAACAGAGCTATAAAATATATATATATATATATATATATATATATATATATATATATATATATATATTGAATACCTACTCAGTATTTATATATATATATACAAGTATTGCGTAGGTATTCAAAATCATCATTTGATAAGACAAAGGGTCAAAACAAAATATCTATTTTTGTGGTGATATTATAACATATTTAAGTTATAATCTGTTTTTCTCTCTGTCTCTCTGTCTCTCTCTCTCTCTCTCTCTCTATATATATATATATATATATATCACAGCCTGATTGAGCACTCTGTAAGAATGGTAGACTTTGAAAAACAGTATCTACTCTAGCATATACGCATCGTTCATTCAGCAATGAATTAGAACACTCTCAGCTATTGGGCATGTATAATGATAATATACATGCTAAAAAGTCTGTCTCCTTCTACCGAGAGCCCGTAGCTCAGAGGTAGAATCGCCGACTGACGCCAATACGGTCGGGTTTCAATCCTGGATAAAAAGCAACCGGCTGTCTAACCGTACTGATGTGCTGCTATACAGCGAAACAGATCTGTCTTCGGATGACTATATATATATATATATATATATATATATATATATATATATTTGCTTAAAAACCTTTCTCACAAAAGCATGAATTTAATTTCCCTGCACTCTGTGATGTCGTCAGCTATTTCGACAAAAAATGTCAACATATATTAAATTGAGAAAAAACACAGCAGTGATGGTCTTCCTAACCAAGCGATAAAGCAGAGCGGGCCAATTGATGGTTTCTCATACAAAGGACGTGGGCAGATTCGTTTCCTGTCGGAGAGCACTTTTTCTTCAGCCTGATTATTCGAGTACTGGAACCAATAGAATTAATAAACAGTTTATTATTTTCCAGTGCATATTGAACGACGGCTACTGCTTGTTTCTTGCGCGCAATCATCACACAATAGGCAACAATTTTGTTATCAATTCGGCAATCTCAAGATGTTACAATGAAGGCTCCCGGTGTATACATAATGTACACTGGAAAATAATTAAGATTGTTTAATGCCATTCTACTCGATTTCACGCATGACTGCTTTCTTAAATTAACCGCTGCTTAATTCTTAGATGGACGAAATTACCTGTAACTCAGACAGATTATTCTGATAGACATATGTACAACATGTATAACATTGATGTACAACATCAATACTACACTGTCCATCAACTACGATAATCCAGTAAAAAGAATTAGTCAGTTAATCGCCATACGTGATACACAGGATGTGCGTTGTGGTACAATGGATATCGGCTCGGAACGAGAAACCGGGGAGCCGAGTTCGAATTCCAGTTGAATCCATTGTATTCACTTACGCTCAAATACCCTTGGGAAAGGTATTAATCCATCTCTTCCTTCCAGTTATGGGTCAAATAGCAGAACAGAAGGGTTTCTATAGCCTTGGCTGGCAACCAGTCTAACGCAGAAAGCAATGGCAACCTACTGCAGGATAATCTTCTGCCAAGTCAGTCATGTCTCTTTCGAGACATGATCGCCCAAGCGTGTATCACGTATGGCACTTAACTGACTGACGTGATACACGCTTGGACCATCATGTCTGTAATTGGGGATATATATTCTCAGGAGATATTTAACTCGACATTTTCTTTCTATTATACTGGTTGCCACTCAAGGCTGAAGAGCCCAGTTCTTTCTACAATTAATCCATAGATGGGGTCAGGAACCATGGATTAATTTAGAATACTCGGGAGTTACTTTTTTATGGCTGAGTGCTCTAAAGTTAGCCGGATCAAATGATTGTTTCTCCTACAAATGAGGAGACGCACCCTGCCGAAATGTATGTTTTTTTTTTAATTAAGTTTTCCCGTGTGTGCAGACAGATGTAATAAATACTGTTTCAAATAGAAAAGGGCGTCTATTTTAAACACGGTAATACACTAAAATTAATGTTTGAAGTAATAAAAGTGCATGTTTACATTTTTATAATTATTGTATTTTGCTCTTTTTTTTTTTTTTTTTTTTTTTTTTGTCCCCAAATCTCGCGCTGAGACAAGAAGAAACAAGTTTCTTTCTTAGGATTTGAAGCTGCAAACAGATGTGACGCAATCAGATAAGAAAAAAATAATTATGGTCAGACGAGATGAGGAGAAATATACGAGAAATATGTGAGAATAGAAAGTGAGTATAATTGTGCGGGATTTTCTTTTTAATCAATTCAGCCCAAGAAACGAAGAACAGTTCCTGTTGCGCAAGGCTTGCATAAGAGGTGAATAATGAGAAAGAGGAACAAGTTACAGATGGTGTCAGAGAATGTGTAAGGCAAGGATATGAACACTGGTGTGAAGAGGGCTGCATGAGAGTAGAGTGGAAAGGAAGAAGAACATGATACAAGGGTTGTCAGGAAATGGATGTAAGTCAAGGAGATAAGAGATGAAAATTGACTTTGTATTTAAATTTTTTGGAGATTGTAGCTGTCAGGAAAGCAAGTATATGGAAGGGAATTCCACAGTCGGGAAGTGCTAGCAAAGAAGCTACTAGAGTAGAAGTTGAGGTTAAATTTGATTGATTTCACTGTAAAAGGGTGAGACCTAGTCGCTAGTTTAGTAGCTCGACTAAATTCAATTAGTGGGAGCACCAAGGAGGTAAACTCATCAGAGTAGAAACCGTGAAAGTATTTGTAGAAAAGACAGAGGAAAGCCACATTACGTCGGAGACAACGTGACTGGAGATGAGCTACCAGGTCAGAATCATTTATATTGTAGATTCTCCTTTGAATTTTTTCAAGTACCCCGAGATGAATAGTAGGGGTACCCTACCAATTGTGACAGCAGTATTCAATACACGGTCGGATGTTAGATTTATATGTCTACAAGATGGATTTAGACGAGAAAAAATCCTGGCGCTACACAGTGAACCAACCTTCTTAGCTATGGATTCAATGTAGTCATTCCACTTGTGGTCGTTTTATAGAGTTATTACGACTAGGCGAATTATTTTGCTTTTAGATAGACTAGCCTGATTCATGCTGACGGGGGTTAGGAGCGGTTGTCTATGGTGGTTAAAGGATAGCAGCTTCGTTTTGGACGCATTAAAATTTACGAGCCATTTCTTACCCCAGTCCACCATAGATTGGAGGTCGTTTTCAAGATCAGCAGCGAGGTTTGTTTTGTCAGTCTCGGCAGATTTCTTATCGAGGCAGAAGTAAATGGTGGTGTCATCAGCGTAGATGTCTACTTAGGATCTGGTTACATCAGATGAGGAACAGAAAAAGTGTAGGACCTAGAATAGAGCATTGAGGGACACCCGCATTCGTATGGTAGTATCTGGAAGCATGCCTATTCAATACTACCTTCATTATGCGATTTGAAAGGAACGACCGAATTAGGTCAAGCAAGCGTCCACTTTTACCATAGCCCTGTATCTTGCGTAGAAGGCCAAAATGCCAGACTCTGTCAGATGCT
>JBBBDQ010002040.1:4105000-4117500 GCA_037127315.1 Ascarosepion bandense
AGATAGATAGATAGATAGATAGACATAATGCAGATGTCTATATTGACACAATTTGATGCCTGAAGCGACATGGTCAAATGATCGCTTACAGCATAAAAGTGACAGTCACGATACAATATTGATTCATGTGTCTACGCTGTTTATATCTACAAACGCCATATCTTGATAGTAAGCACCCTTCCCAACAAATATATCAAATCAAATGCAACAGATATATGGGTAAAAAATCGGTGTGTATCCACGTGTGTATATTTGAGTACAACTGATGAGGTGCTGAAATGTTCTCGGCCTGATCCACACAGAAATTCTGATGTCTGGTCATTAGTACGTCCGGAAACTTTTCACTATTTCTCTAGTTTTATTGCCTTAAAAATCCAAAACTTCCCCATGGCAATATTTTTTAATTATAAATTATGAAAATTTACATTAGAAATTAAGTTAAAAATGACAAAAATAAGAAAATTAATTGGTCTTAATAGATTTGTAGTTCAGATAGAAATTCGAACATCACAAACATGCACAATATATATATATATATATAAATTAAAAAGGATTAATTCAATGATGTTGCATGACCATATGAAAATCCCCACGGGGGATAAGACATCACCTCAGCAA
The DNA here is from genome assembly GCA_037127315.1 of Ascarosepion bandense. Lineage (NCBI taxonomy): Eukaryota > Metazoa > Mollusca > Cephalopoda > Sepiida > Sepiidae > Ascarosepion > Ascarosepion bandense. The sequence continues at coordinate 4,105,619 of JBBBDQ010002040.1, forward strand.
CAGAAAAATCCTTTCAGAAACTGGAGAAAAATCAGTCTAATTTTCCTCTTTAAATAGATTTGCAAAGAAATTAAAAAAGAAAATAAAAAAGAAAAAGAAAAAAAGAAAAAGATAAAACAAAATAAAATCAAATAAACAAGAAAAGAAAAAATTGACATTGCTCTGTAATATTTTATTACATGGAGCTCTCTTCCTGTCTCATTTTTTAATATTAAAATAACATTTTTAATATTAATTAGGATCGGGTTTTTGGAATTTACCTTCCTGCTTTTTTCGCTTGGATTAAAGTATCTGGATTAAAATATATATATATATATATATATATATATATATATATATATATATAAAATAAAAGTAAAGTATACTTAGTGCGTCATAAAGACCTACCTAGGTCTCACCTAAACGGATCGTTAGGGCAAGCTTTCCCTGACGATCTGTTTAGGTGAAACCTAGGTAGGTCTGTCTGACTCACTAGGTATACTTTACTGATTCCGCAGTACCTAAGTATTGAGCGCTTTTTTGTTAGTTGATTACTCGTGTCGGGATTTTTCTTTATGCTACGTGCTGACTCGGTCCGAACTCTTTTGACTGATGTTCATGGACTTAGTTCTTTCTTTTTTATAAACCATTTTCCCTTCTTCGTAGATCCGTGAAAATTTTTTCGACACGATTATAGTTATTATCTCTTTTATGTGTGTGTAGAATATATGAGTTTATATATATATATGATATGCATTATATATATATATATATATATATATATATATATATATACTGACTTTTACTTTAATTAAAAGAAATTACTGGTATATGTGTGTGTGTGTATATGTATGTCGTTATAAATATATATATACATATATATATATATACATGCGTGTATATATATGTAAATATGTGTGTATGTATGTATATGCGTGTGTGTGTATGTATGTGTGTGATTGAGTGTGTGTGTCTATGGAGATATTTCTTCCGTCGAAATCTTGAGGGTTCAGGCTAGTGAACAAAAACAGGAGTACGTAAATCGTGGTCAATCGCCTGTGCCCTTCAATGCTCTCTCTCTCTTTCACACACACACACACGCGCCGCGCGCGCACACACACACACACACACACACACAACTCTGTCCTGTATAGTTGCATTTAAAAATATGGGATTGCAGCACCATCTGACATGTTATCACAATCGGAGCCTTTTTTTGTTTTAATAGGAGACTTTCATTTCTTAGCTGCATATGGCCGATGGATACAAATCCTTCCCACGAGTAATTCCGAGTTAAAAATTGCTCTGAAATCGACTGGAACTCGAAACCGACACACACACACACACACACACACACACACACACACACACACACATATATATATATATATATATATAGTATGTGTGTAGCTATATATACATTTAGTATATCGAGGTAGCAAGTAATTTTCTAGATATATGCTGTTAAATATAAGAGACAATGAATGTCTATTATGTTTAACCATGACCCGTTCTAAACGTCGTATTTTTGCTTTAATTTCAGTTGAAAATAAAGAAAAAAAATTCTCCAATATTTGGATAATTATTTATTGGTTTTCTTCTAAGCTTTCGGCTCACATGAGCCATCTTCAGAGAGGTTGTTTAAACTGAAATATTATAAAATCCACCATCACCGACGATTTTATTTTGTGTTGACATAAAACTCCGCCTGGCAACGGATAGTTACCAAAAATAATAAACACAGTTCTTAAGTTTGCGATGCGGTTTTATGACGTCACACCGCGGGATAGCGCGAAATGACAACAAAACTATGTAGTCAAATGCAATGTAATATGTTATTTCCTGTTTTAAAGTTGATTTTATTGAGTGTTGGTTGTTTAGATTTGATGTACATGGCCTCCAATATCTGCAGGTTCCTCTTACTGTGTGTATGAGTAAGGATCACCGTATTGTTGACCAAAATCTGTCTGATATTACCTACAGGGTTATGTTTTTCAGAGAAATGTTGTTTAATAGTACTCTGATCAGAAAGATGACATGTAAGTCTACAGGAGAGCGTGGTTGTAGTAAAACCAATATATGTACTAGGTTTTTTATTAATATCTGAGATGCAATATCTGAATGGGCATGGAAATTGGTACACTACATTGGTTTTTTGTAGAGAATTTAGTTTAGTGCTAGTTGGGTTATTATAGACTATGAGGTCAATTGTTTAAACAACCTCTCTGAAGATGGCTCATGTGAGCCGATAGCTTAGAAGAAAACCAATAAATAATTATCCAAATGTTGGAGAATTTTTGTCTTTATTTTCAACTGAAATTAAAGCAAAAATACGACGTTTAGAACGGCTCATGGTTAAACATAATAGATATTCATTGTCTCTTATATTTAACAGCATATGTTTCGAAAATATATATATATATTTCGAATATATATTTCGAATATCTCTGCATGCAACCTGGAATTTTTTTCAGTCATAAAATTGTCTGTGCTTTTTCATCTAGAGATAAATATTTTATACAATGAACAGATAATAAAATAATTATACACATATTTAAAACCATTCACTGAATGCCACATATACCTGTGGATGGTCGGAGAATGCAACAGCCGAAACGTAGAAGAGAAAACAAAATTTAAAAAACAATACAACATGGAAATGTAATTCATTTATGAAGTTATATCAAAATTTCCTCTTGATTTTAAGCAGTATTTTTTCCCTATAGTAAAGATATATATTCGAGAGTTACTGGAAAGTTCTCTATCCAACTATCTATCTTTTTATTGGCAACAGGTTTTACCTTTGTTAAGTAGTTGCTTAGGCGTTTTTAGGCCAGGATGTAACAAAAATAATAACATCTACCTTAAGAAGGCGAAACACGTTGTCAACAAAAACGTTTTCCCCTTTGCTTGATTTCTGCACTTTTGTTAGTAATCTACTCTTCTCTCTCTCTCTCTCTCTCTCTCTCTCTCACACACACACACACACACACACATATTTATACAGGCACACACACTAATACAAACACACACACTTACACACACGCACTAATACAAACACACACTTATACACGCGCACACACTAATACAAACACACACACACACACATACACGTGTGTGTCTATTTAATGTGTGTAAAATTTCCAACGCTCTACTTTGAAAACTCGGGAAACTTCCGGAAATACAAGGAACGCCGTTAATAAATTCCTCGTGAAAATACTCGGTTGGTTGAAATAAAAATAATTCAGTGACTACTGAATGTTGAAAGAAGAGATGTGTGTTGTGGTGCAGTGGATATCGTCTCGGAACGAAAAATCGGAGAGCCGAGTTCGAATTCCAGTTGAATTCACTGCATTCACTTACGCGTAAATACCATTAGAGAGGTATTAATCCGTCTCTTCCCTCTTATGGGTTAAATAAGAGGACAGATTGGGTTCTATAGCCTTTGCTGGCAACCTGTCTAACGCAGAAAGCAATGGCAACCTACTGCAGGATAATCTTCTGCCCAGTCAGTCATGTCTCTTTCGAGACATGATCACCCAAGCCTGTTTCATGTATGACACTTAACTGACTGAATTAAAGAAGGTTGGAGAATAGACCGCACAAAATCTTGTTTTCAAAACAACAACAAAAAAAAAAATGAAAATAAATAAAAACAAACAAAAGTATAATATTAGTTTTAAACACTCGATGGAATAATTTTCTTTCTTTAAATACTGATTTTATTCTATTTTGTGATAAGAAGTATTTTCTTGATCACAAATGTTGACAATCTGAATTTAACTTAAGAGAAACATGACGAAATGTTCCAGCGTCTGTCGCAGCTGATGTGAACTAATTTTCGCCTGAAAAATTTCCCTAATTCAATGATAATTTGGATAATATTCTTCTTTAGTAACTCAGCAAATGTAACCTGCTTTAAAAATAAATTATTTGTTGAAAATATTTCAAAGTTTTATACAAGTCGATAATTTCTATTAAAAAAATCCTGATATATTCAATTATATTTTTAAACAAATACTGTTTCTTTTTGTGAATATCTCAGGATATTTTATCAAAGAACAATCCATTTATTTGATGTGCACCTATTTTAATTTTTGAGAGATATTAAACAAATATAGATCAATGTCTTTGCAAATAAGTTAGATATTAATTTCTGTGGAATATATGAATGGATAAATGTCTGACCAGGTTATTAACTGAAACCTGTGGAACAATAAATACATAAATATATGCATTCTGTTTGCCCAAATTCTAATATTAAATGATGCTTAACGGTAGTTATATATCCTCGTAAGAAGTTGACCAGTTCCACATACCATTTTTTATTTTTTTTAAGTAGGGGCTACTAGGATTCTGCTTTGTAACGTTCTTGATTATACATCGGTCTGCAGTTATTTCAAGCATAATACTACTTTTAAGGTGTTTCATTATTTATATTATTATTATTATTTTACTTTCATGTGTTTTATAATCACATGCCGGGTCATAGTGAATAACCTAAGGCAAGCGACGGATGTGATGTTTTTGCTATTCCCACTTAATTAAACAAAATTAATTAGACAAATCTCTTCCCATGATATGGGCTGTGCTTGTTAAAACATTTCTTTTTTATTTCTTGGAGAAATGGTGCATCAGGGATTTTGCTGATTGTTCAGTTCTTTTCTTGAAAAACCCGAAGTTCCAGCAGTTCGAACAGTAGCAGGTTTAGATTTTAAGTGCCACGTGTTTTCTATATCCATCCCCAGATTTTTGTTTTTACTTTTTAAAAAAAAAATCCTTGACAGAAAATATTTTTGTTTCTGGGTACGTCTCATTTCAATCAGGGTACAAACTCTTTTTTATTGTAATTTATTGTTATCATTATTTGAATTTTCACATCAGGTGTCTGATGGTTATCTTTGGAAATTGAATGAGGGTCAGTCTTTTCAGCAGCTTCCTCTGTATTTTAGCAAATACATGTTTAAACATTCTCGATTCTTCTTTAAATTTCTAATTCATCTAATCTTAATTCTAGTGCTTTTCTTGTTTTTTGTTTTCGTGCGAGCTAACACGGACCTATAAATAATTATAGATAATTTTATTTTTATTTTGTTTTACATATGTTTACATATTTGTTTTACATATTTCGATCCCGACTTGGCAATTCGGATACAGTCACTTTCTCACCGGCGCAATGTGGCTTCACCGTGTCTCTTCTACAAATACTTTCACGGCTTCTGCTCCGATGAACTTAGCTCACTGGTGACCCCTATATATGAATTTACTCGAGCTACAAGATTAGCAACTAGGTCCCACCCTTTTACTGTAAAACCAATACATTGTAAAAGCCAATTCTACTCCATCAGCTTCTTTTCTCGCACTTCCCGCCTATGGAATTTCCTTCCGATTACTTGCTTCCCCGACAACTATAATCTCCAAGAATTTAAAAGCAAAATCAATAGTCACCTCCTATTTCACTAACCTGCATCCTCTCTCTCATGCTCCTTTCTCCGTCCACACCACTCTCATCAGTATTCTCATCCTTCTCTTACCCACTTGCTGAAACCCCCTATAACCTGTCACTCTTTCTCATAACTCATCTCCTATGTAAGCCCCTCCAAAACAGTGACAGTAAAATGCCTTGCTTGGGGTGATATGATTATAAAGAAAAGTCATCTCCTATCTCACTAACCTGCATCCTCTCTCTCATGCTCCTTTCTCCGTCCACTCCACTCTCATCAGTATTCTCATTCTTCTCTTACCCACTTCCTTACACCCCCTATAACCTGTCACTCTTTCTCATAACTTTCTCTCATGCTCCTTTCTCCGTCCACTTCACTCTCATCAGTATTCTCATTCTTCTCTTACCCACTTCCTGACACCCCCTATAACCTGTCACTCTTTCTCATAACTTTCTCTCATGCTCCTTTCTCCGTCCACTCCACTCTCATCAGTATTCTCATTCTTCTCTTACCCACTTCCTTACACCACCTATAACCTGTCACTCTTTCTCATAACTTTCTCTCATGCTCCTTTCTCCGTCCACTCCACTCTCATCAGTATTCTCATCCTTCTCTTACACACTTCCTGACACCCCCTATAACCTGTCACTCTTTCTCATAACTTTCTCTCCTGCTTCCTTCTCCGTCCACTCCACTCTCATCAGTATTCTCATTCTTCTCTTACCCACTTCCTTACACCCCCTATAACTTGTCACTCTTTCTCATAACTCTCCTCCTATGTAAGCTCCTGCAAAACAGTGGCAGTAAAATGCCTTGCTTTGGGTAATATGATTATAAAAAGAAATTCTACACAAAATTGAATCCCCATTTTCTTAACCTACGTCTATCTGATTCGATCTTTCGATGTGAAGAAATATTATTTATTTATTTTTATATGATCGTTTCACCCGAAGCAAGGTAGTACGGCCATTGTATGGCATGGGCTATTGTATGGCATGGGCTATTGTATGGCATGGGCTACATAAGAGGAGAGTGAAAAGATAGAGAAACAAGATAGAGTGGGTGTCGAAGAATGGATAAGAGAAGGATGGGAATACTCGTGCGAAGAGAGTTACGTGAGAATAGAGCAAAAAAGAAGAACAATATACAGGAGTATCGTAGAAAGGATAAGAGATTGGTAGAAATCAAGGAGATAAAAGATGGCAATTAACGTTGCAATTAAGCTCTTTGGAGATTGTAGCACTCAGGGAAGCAAGTATACGGAAAGGAGTTCCACTGGCGGGAAATGCGAGAAAAGAAGCTGATGGAGTAGAAGTGTTAACATTTGACTGTTTTAACTGTAAGAAGGTGGGACTTAGTTGCCAGTCTAGTAACACGAGTAAATTCATGCAGAAGGAGCAACAGGAAGAGAGGCTCGTTGGAGCAGAACCCGTGGAAATATTTGTAGAAAAAACATAGGGAAGCCACATCTCATCGGTGAAAAGGTGACTGAAGTCGAGATGCCAAGTCAAGACCGATTAAATTGCAGATCCTCCTTTGAATTTTGTTGAGAACCACGAGATGAATAGCAGTGGGGGCTGCAGATCAAATATGACAACAATATTCAGTGCACGGACGTATGGTAGATTTGTATATGTGCAAGATGGATTCTGACAAGAAAAACTTCCTGGCCCGACACAGTGACCCGATTTCCCAACAGTATTTTTATTTTCAGAGATAATCTCCTCTTTGGACTGATTCTATTTGTTTATATCATCGAACCTAAATTGTGTACACAGTTACGCTTTTTAAATCTACTTGTTACATTAATTTCTGATTTGGTTTATAATATCAGACTTTTTATCCATAAAGGCGACATTCTTAAATTGAATTAATAGGCAGATTTAGAATAGCAAATTGATGTCATAAATTTCGAGAAACATTTTCTTAAAAGCCAGTATATGTCCATCAGAGAAGAACCATTTAAAATTCAACTGTTGCCTTATCAGCTGAAGAAACGAAAACATTTTTTACAGCTTGTAGTGAGATAGTAGAACACTCATTTTCAGCACTCACTGCCATGACATTAGACGTCTTTAAAAAGACGGTCAAAATACATTTTGGTTATTTTGGCAGATAGTAACTGTAGAATGTAACTCTTCCACTATCTTAAATGCTTTTCTAATTCAATATTACAATTATTCCTGTTTCCGGTATGTTTACGGCCCTCTTTTAATAGCTTTTACTTACCATTCCCCTCCCCATCTTGCCATAATATCAGCTCGATTAATAATAAACTAAATTTGTTTAATGGAGGACATGGACGGGGAGAAACCCATTGTTAGTGCAATATATATGATGTCTTTCAAATTTTCTTAGATTATTATGATTAATAATAATAATAATAATAATTATAATAATAATCGTTTGTCAGTTTTGGACGCGTCTGATGGTGACTACTGCTGATCAAGCGATAACATGTTCCTGTAACTATCAGTCAGTCTCCTTACTACCTTCATGGATCTAAACACTACCATGGGATGAATTTCATCCTTGGCTTTATATTTGTATCAATCGTTTGGTAAAAGTCTTTATGATCATTCCTAACGCTCCAGAGATCATTGGTAATAACTTCATCTTTCATAATATTTCTTTCATTCAGTTATTATTAAACATTTTTTTCTTTCTGCCAAGTTGTACGTAAGACTTCCAGGGTTTTGAATATAACTGTCACAGCAATGATTTTTATTCTCTCATGCGAGGTCCCTACTCTCTTTTTATTTTATTATGAAATCTTCAAGATTAATATTCGATCATTATTATGACCACTTTGATAATAATAATAATAATAATAATAATAATAATAATAATAATAATAAACTTGCCTATTATTTTATTTGACTTGCCCAGTAGATTGTAACATAGCAACCAAGGAATTCGAAAAACTGTCAAAATATAAAGACCTGGAAATTGAAATAGAAAATAATGTGGAAATTGAATACAAGAATCGTACCAGTGATAGTAGATGCACTTGGAATTATAAAAAAATGGATAAAGAGATATACAATAAATTGTCTTGTTAAGTACAGCCCACACACTAAGGCGAACTTTGTCTATATAACGCTGAGGATGTTAGGGGAGATAGAAAAAAATGAAATGGAGCCATAACAGCACACCACGAACTGACTTATGTTTTTCTGTAGACTTGGTAGGTAGTGCAACCATAGCAGAAATTGAATTATGATGAAAAATGACACATAATTAATATTATATCCGTTGATGATGGTGTTGCTGCTGTTTTGTTTGTCTAGTACACGTTGGGATTTCAAATCCGTGGTGTCTTCTTGGGAAACAAGGCATTACATCTCTTCGGTCCTCTAGAACTCTACTTATATACAAAATGATTTTATAATACTGTCATCTACTTCAGAGGATTACCAATTCTTTTAATTTTTTTTTTTTCTTCGGGTCATGTTCACGGTCTCCAACAAGAGTGTGTAGAGTTGCCATCATCATAATCTGTAATATTTCTTTTTATTATTTGGCTTGTAAAGTCCAGTTATTGGTTTAAATTTTCAGTCTTTCTTAATTCAACTTAAACAGTGGTACTTACCCACAGAGAGCCCTTTATTTTGTTTACGATAACTGGATATAACCTACTGGCCTGGACTGGGTAATCCGTTCAAATTTTAAATATTTCGGATTTTGCTTTTCCTCCTCTGGCTAATGCTTCTAACATTTATCACCAAACGATAAGCAAAACTCACTTATTTGCACAATTCTTAGATGATTACTGTTCCATCTCTGTCATGTAGTTTTATTAACTGTGAATCAGTTATTACAGTTATTCATGCATTTGAACGTTCACGTCAAGTGTACTGTGCTTGATGCTGAGGATCACGTGGCATCAAGTCTGTTCTAATATCTCGCACGTTACTTGCTATCCTTTTAAAACTCGGGACTGACTTGATTAATATTCTTTCTTGAATCACAATTTTCCCAACATTGATGATAACAAGTCCGTCATATATTGCAAGCCAATACCTCAATTTGCAACAACCAGGATTTGTTCCTTTCTGTGAACAGGAAGGTTTGAAAAAATACAGGATTATTTGATATTTTTCTCGTAGAATAGTTATTACTAATTTACCTTGTTTGCAGAGTTCATACATTGCCGCCGATCCTACCCTATCACGTCTGCTTTCCATATTCATACAGATTGCTGCATCCACTTTTGCAGTTTATTTCTGCTTACAGAGAATTTTAAGTAAAATATTAATATACTCCCATTCTCAGTAAATTATTATTATCATTATTTTTAAACTTTATAGACTTTAGAGTGAATGGCATTCTATTTTATTTTATACCAACAAATTTATTAAATAAGACGTGGGAATACTTTCAATTAATATGTTAGATCATCGTCATTACGCAGATACATTTTTATGCAAATATATATTTAAAAAAATATTGTTCCCATTGGATTTGCTCATGCATACTCATTATTTACAGTTTTGTCTTCTTTTTCTTTTCCATATTTTTATCATTGTAATCCTGGAATGTTTCAAATTGTCTATATCTTCCTAAAATCTGTTCAGCAAAATAATTTAAAGACTATCCGAGAAATTATTTTATTTTTTAATAATGCCAATCCATATATATATATTCCACAAAATACACAACTGTCTCTCATAATAGTGTGGATATATATATATATATATATATATAAATATATATATATATATATATATATATATATTCTTCCATTCTCGTCGACAAAATGATTGCAAAATATTAAATAACAAGACACTGTTAAAGAACAAACGCGTGGCAAGAGCTTTCATAACTGCTAGTAAAGTTTAATAATTGGTAGTAAAGAGAATGAACTGCTCCGACACAGCCTCGCTATTGTTTTTCTCTCCATGAGATTAACAGAAGGGAAAATCTCTCTCTCACACACACACACACACACACACACACACACACACACACACACACACACACACACACACGCTCGGATAGAATAAGTAAAAAACACGTAGGAAAAAAGTGTCTTTAATCTAACATGTTTCACTTTAACAAGCCTCTTCAGAGATTTTTTAAAGACGAATGATTTAAAAATCAAAGAGATAAATTGTTTTTTAGATTTTTAAATCATTCGTTTTTAATAAATCTCTAAAAAAGCTTGTTAACGTGAAACATGTTAGATTAAAAACATTGTTTTCCTACTTTTTTTTACTTATTCTATTCATTTTGTCGGATTCGAGTCCATATATTCAAATCATCCCCTGCGCACCAGTGGCGATACCGCCTTGCTTGGGGTGAAACGATTGAAATATATATATATAACGGTCTTTATTATAACAGAGAGGATTATTAATAGAATACAAGAAAAAGACTGTATACTGTAGTAGTCGTGATGATGTTGTTAAACATAACATTTTATTATTATTATTATTTGACGGGAGAAATAAAAGAAATAATGAAATATGACAGTCGTGCCTATCGTTGGAGCACTTGGCTGCAGGTTTGAGAAAGATTCAAGACCATCTCTAGGAAAATAAGATAACTGGATAAATAAAGAGACTTGCTGTCTCTTAAAATGTAATGTCAACTCTGAAATACTTCTCTCGTGGTGGAAATATTTATACTGACTGGTGACCGTTGGATTAGAGGTAGTACCAACATGTGTTCATCAGCAGAATTATTATTGAACATTTTAATTGGTTTGGCATCGCGTACACCGATTTAATTATCTCAACATTAGAATGATTGGTTGAATTACATGATGAAAAATGTTTTCTTCTTGGTTTCAGAAACATGTCGTTACCAAATATTTTTGGTTTGGTCGCGTACCGTGTTACACCATTTTTTTAATATTTTTACTTACACTGAACAATTATCTGGAGTATAATCCAGTGCGTGTTTCACTTCATCAAAAATATAAATACACATTGAATCTTTTAGATTCTCTCTGAAGATTATTTAAAATTTCGTACATTACTCGCAAAATAAAGAAATAATTTTTTTATAAAAGTATACATACATACATACATACATACATACATACATACATACATACAAGCAGAATGTTTGTTAGTAAGAGAACTAGTTGTCACTTTAAGTTAATGAAATAACTATACGCTGTTTAGTTTCAGGGTATGATTTATTAATTTTCTTTTATACAATAATACAGTTTGATATAAGCACTTGTATTTCTTGTGTGCACACGAAAGGCCTCTCTCTTTTGTTCATACCAACTATTCTAATTACTTGAGATCAATTAAAATCTTTCATAATAAAAAATAAAGTTTAACTGCAACATCAGTTGCCACTTCTTACCCACTTGATTTCCATCTATCTTTTATCTTTTCTTCGACATCACATGTATCATTTTTTTCTCTCACTGTCACACCCCACCCTGTGCACCACTGGCATTTCTGCCTTGCTTGGGGTGAAATGATTATAAAAATGAAAAAG
>JBBBDQ010002040.1:4120000-4160000 GCA_037127315.1 Ascarosepion bandense
AGATAGATAGATCATCGCTGCGTAATGATTATCAAACTGTGTGTTTCTACTATTTGCACAGGCTCGCATGGTGTTTATAAAAAATGAAAAGCGGGAAACGGTTTTTTTTTTCACATGCATGCACATATTATGTGTGTTTCGTGCATATATGAAAATACTGGGATAGATAGATAGATAGATAGATAGATATGATCAAATTGTAAACGATAGATAGATAGATAGATAGATAGATAGATAGAAATAGATAGATAGATAGATAGATAGATAGATAGATAGATATGATCAAATTGTAAACGATAGATAGATAGATAGATAGATAGATAGATATGATCAAAGTAGATAGATAGATAGATAGATAAAGATAGATAGATAGATAGATAGATAGATATGATCAAATTGTAACCGATAGATAGATAAAGTAGATAGATAGATAGATAGATAGATAGATAGATAGATAGATAGAGAGAAGTAGTGTTATTATAAAAATCAACTCTGCATACTGATTATTAAACTGTGTGTTTCTACTATTTGCACAGGCTCGCATGGGTTTTATAAAAAGGGTAAGCGGGAAACGGTTTTTCTTACATGCATGTACATATTTTGAGAGGGGGGGAAATAGATAACGAAGGAATGATACAGAGGGAGAGAAACTGCGATCTCAATGTGAATTCAAATTGAAGTTATGCCTTTAATTTTTCTGTTTATAAAAATGTTACATTATTCCCCTTCTCTGCTCTCACCCTTCTCCATTCATGAAAAAATAAATGAAGAAAAAAGTTTTAAACAACCACTTTTGGAACAAAGACGATGATCAACGCGAAAGGGTTGTATTGTTTTGTGGGTGGCAGGGTGTTGCTAATTCCTCTATGAGTCAACTACTTTTCATTCGTACTTTGTTTTGTCTTTTATTTAATTGTTTTTATCTTTTGACAGCATTAAAACATCTTGAATGTAATTACAACAAAATTATTTTGATCATGTTTATTAATCAGAATGATTCGCATTAACTATCACCAAATTGAATTAATGCTGCTATAAATATTAGAAAAAAACGGTAAAATGTCATTCCGGTATAAAATAAATTTTATTAACTGCTTTTCAACAGAACTTCACTGGAAATGGGAAACGGTAAAATAGCAAGCTTTTTTTTTCAGTTTTCAGAAATAAGTATTTTTAAATAAAAAATTATAAATATTTGTTTGTTTTACATAAACTATAACCGATTATTACCAGGAAATAATATATATATATATTGTAAGCATACAATATTTAATTTAAAAATCTATTTGATTCACGACGAAAAGATTTTTTTTTTAATCGTGTCACCCCAAGCAAGGCATTCCACTGCCACTATGGCGCAGGGGGTTAAATAGAGCGATTGGGTATGGGAAATGTCAGAAGGAGGGTGGTAGACGACTTAGGATGTATATAGGGAGAGAGTTGGAGAGAGTGGGTGTGAGTTAGTGTGTTAGGAGGTGTCTATTGGCCTTACATTTAAACGACCGAAAAGACGTGGAAACTCAAAAATATAACATTGTTTGGCCCATATTTTTACTTTTTTTCTCATCTATCTTTCTATCAATATATATTGTTATGGTGGCATCACCCATTACAACGGATTGAACTCTTCCTACAACTACATATACTTCCCCTCACAAAAAGAGAGCTCATGACAGAGATCAGAAGAGCGATAGGAAGAGATAGCCAAGACTGCTACCGTTACGACCATTGCGTGTCCCAGTTCTAGTATTACTTCCTAACACGTATTTATCGTTCTACTAACAGAGTTACAAGTAAATGTATTTTGCTGTGTGTTGGGACGCCCGCGCCTATTCGGCTATAATGGACTATTCCATTACTATATAAAGTAATGGTGGCATCTACGTAGGAGAGAGTGCCGAGCAGCCGATCGACAAGTCAGTCGTAGACTTCCGGTGACGACCCGGAAGTACCCATTGCTCATACTACGTCTTACGACGGTTGAGACGATTAACCTTTATTCTTGTATCGGATACTAATAACCTTTGTAAATACTATTTTCACGGAATACAACAATTAACCTATTCCTGTTATTGAGTTATTTATTCTTACTCACGACATAACACTGTGTTTGATATATATATATATATATATATATATATATATATATATATATATATATATATATATATATATCCGTATTCCCTTTTTTGTTTGTTGTTGTATTATTTCTTGCTGAACTCTTAACCAGGTCCATGACACACACACACACACACACACACACACACACACATACATACATACATATATATATATATAAGTGTGTGTGTGTGTGCGTGTGTGCGTGTGTGTGTGTGTGTATGTGTTTGTGTGGATAGGTGTCACTGTATATATTTCGTGTGCATCCCTGAGGCCACACTCTGCTTCGTTCTCAGCCATGTCATGGCCCTTTTTCATTACCAATAATAGCAGTGACAATTAAAATAGACTTTTCACTCTCTCTTTCCAAAACATATCTCATGAAAAACACAACAACAACAAAAAAAATACAACTAAACCAGTAAACAGAAAACACCTAGCACCCCGCCTCAGCCTTTGTTTCGTTAATATTCGTAGTATCAGATACAACTTCTGCACCATAGAATCTTCTGGAACAGTCGCCAGATATCTTTGCCCCCCCGTGAAACTAACTTAAATTCTTCCATTGCTGCCAAGGAATTCTTAGTTCTAAGCCATCTTCCCCTTTGCCTAGAAGATTCCAGCATTAAAATTCTTCCGATAGCCAGCGAATTGTCTCTCGAGGCACGAATCTTTCATGTTTTTAATCTTTCGTTACTAAACTCGGTTTGATATCTCTTTTTCCTTTATCGCTCTCCATCTTCCCAGAACTGTAGAATATTAAACATAGTAGCTGACAGTATTGAATACTCTCACTCTCTCTCTCCATACATCTGCAAATATCTTTATCAACGGTGGCATTAATTCTGACCATGACAAGTCGCTTAAACATACTGAAGTTGCCGGTGTCTAGACATCAATTTCTGTTTTCCATAGCAAAACCCAGCAAAATATTTGATTTAATTCTTACCTCCTCTCCTCGCGCTTGCCAAGCTTCGCAGCTCAACACTCTTGCTAATTGTCCACTGTTTTGCAGCTATTAATATTCCGTTTCAATCATCTATTAAATAGGGACCTCCTATCCACAAAAACGTTTTTCCTTTACCTGTATGCTGATTGGAACACACTCTGTGATTTATTTTTCGTGACGCTTCTTCAGCTGATATATTTAACTTTCCAATTAAAAATTGCGTCCCTGAGATTTCTTCTTGGGTCTAAGGTGGCATGGACGTTTTCATCTCTTCTCGGACATACAAGGTATCGTGGACCCGGTTTAAGAGTCCAGCAGGAACAACAAACAAAATAGGAAATAACGATATATATATTAAACACAGCAAAATACAATACTTGAAACTCTGTTAGTAGAACGATAAATACGTGTTAGGTAATAATACTAGAACTAGGACTTGCAATGGTCATAACGGTAGCAGTGTTGGCTATCTCTGCCTATCGATCCTCTTCTGCTTATCTGCTTTATGCTGATCTGCTCCCACCTCTTGTGAGGAGAATTATATGTAGTTGTAGGAAGAATTCTATCCGTTGTATGGGTGATGCCACCATGACACAAGGTGAGAGCTCAATCCTCGCCACAGTTTACACCAGCAGGCTCGACCGCTAAAGGACACAGGATGCACTATTTGCTGAAAGAATGAGGTACCGCATAACCTCTAACAACTTTGTATCGCGTAATTATTATCGACTCTGAAATAGTGTATTAAGAAAGTGTAATGTCTCTTTTCTTCCCCAGTTTGAGGCGCTATAATTCTCTTTTGATAAAGCTTTTTCCGTAAATTATCCTCAAACTCAGAATCATCCGGAATATCCATCTCTTCCCTCCTAGAACTGAGTCACTGATGAGTGATATTGAATACAGTAGCTTGCAAAAGTCTACACTCCCTTTGAAAATTTATATATTTTGTATAATTTAACTGGGAACAACACATTTTTTTTTAATTTCATTGATTGTTAAATAATAAGCAAATCCATCACAATTTCCTTTGATATAAAAATTACATTTTAAAAATTTCACACTGATTCTTAAAATCATATAACTTAGAAAAATGTCTTTGCAAAAGTCTACAACCCACCCAGATATTATACTGTGTAATCATGTAGTTTATCATTGATGTATACAATCCAGAACAATCAAAAGTGACGTGTGTTCTACCATAGCAAACAAACTTGGCCAGTCTATTATTTTGCTTTATAAGGTGATTTAACTGCATACAAAATCATCTAACACATGGTTTCTTGGTATGTTGCTCTTTGAATTCTGAATGTAAACACAAGGTGTCCAAATCAGGAAAGAAAATGGGCAAACCTTTGTCTCAGGGATTTAAAAACCTTATTACTCAAAATTACAATACATATAATGGCTATAAAAAAAACTTTAGAATTGCCTCTAAGCACTGTTAAGAAGTGGTTAATGCACAAAACCACTGCTACCCAACCCAGATCTGGGAGATCGAGCAAACTTACCAGAAGAGCAAAATCAAAACTGGTCCGGAAGGCAACCTCCAACCCTAGTGCAGCACTGGAAACTTGAATAATTCAGTTTCCAGTACTGGGACAGATGTCCATGCACCGACAATTTCCAGAGTATTGCATTGTTCTGGCCTGTGCAAGCAAGCTAGGCTAAACTTTGCCAAAAGTCACATCATTGATTCCATGGGGTGAAAGATTTTGTAGTCAGATGAGTCCAAAGTCGAGTTATTTGAAAGAAAATACGAAACGCTACGTTTGGCGGAAAAAAGGCACTGCTCAACAACCTCATTACACCGCCCCCACTGTAAAGCACGACGATGGCTCGATCATGCTTTGGGGCTGTTTTCAGCTGCAGGGCCTGGGGAGCTGGTAACGATCCAAGGTATCATGGAAAGTGTCAAGTATCAATAAAGATTGGAGGCAAACCTGCTGAAGTCTGATAGAGCTTTGCACTTGAGTTGCAATTTCAAGTTTCAACAAGATATCGACTCAAAGCATGTGTCAAAAAACAGTAAAGTTTGGTTTGCTATCAAGAAAATCAAAGTTTTGGAGTGGCTCAGCCAGTCTCCATATCTCAATCCTATAGAAAATCTATGGCGAGATCTAAAGCTGGCTGTACACCGAGATTCCCCATCTATCTTACACAGCTCGAGAAGATCTGCCAGGAAAAATGGCAAAAACTGTCAGCAGACGACGGCAGCAAGCTCGTGGAAGGTTACTCGAGGCGTCTGCGGGCTGTAATTGACGCAGCACAAAATAAAATATTTTATTTTATAATCGTGTCGCCCCAAGCAAGGTATTTTACTGCCACTGTTATGCAGCGGGTTACATCGGAGATGAGAAAGAGTGACAGGTTATAGGGGGTGTCAGGAAGTGGGTAAGAGAAGGATGAGAATACTGATGAGAGTGGAATGGACGGAGAAAGGAGCATGAGAGAAAGTTATGAGAAAGAGTGACAGGTTATAGGTGGTGTAAGGGAGTGGGTAAGAGAAGGATGAGAATACTGATGAGAGTGGAGTGGACGGAGAAAGGAGCATGAGAGAAAGTCATGAGAAAGAGTGACATGTTATAGGGGGTGTCAGGAAGTGGGTAAGAGAAGGATGAGAATACTGATGAGAGTGGAGTGGACGGAGAAAGGAGCATGAGAGAAAGTCATGAGAAAGAGTGACATGTTATAGGGGGTGTCAGGAAGTGGGTAAGAGAATATGAGGATACTGATGAGAGTGGAGTGGACGGAGAAAGAAGCATGAGAGAAAGTTATGAGAAAGAGTGACAGGTTATAGGGGGTGTCAGGAAGTGGGTAAGAGAAGGATCAGAATGCTGATGAGAGTGGAGTGGACGAAGAAAGCAACAAGAGGGAGAGGATGCAGGTTAGTGAGATTGGAGATGACTACTGACTTTACATTTAAATTCTTGGAGATTATAGCTGTCGGGAAAACAAGTAAATGGAAGGGAATTCCACAGGCGGGAAATGCGAGAAAAGAAGCTGATGGAGTAGAATTTAATGACATTCCAAAGGGGGCGTAGACCTTTTGCAAATACATTTTTCAAAATTATCTTTGTTTAAGAATCAGTTTTAAATTTCTAAAATGTGTTTTGCGTGTTAAATATAAGTGTTATAGATCAGCTTATTAAAACAAATTATTAGAGTTTAAAATATGAATTGTTCCTATCAAATTAAAGAAAATACATTCAGTTTTCAAGAGGGTGTAAACTTTTGCAATGCACTGTATAAACCCCTCCGTGGTTTCTGTTATCATCTCTAACCTAGATATAAAAAAAAACCAAAAAAAACAAAAAAAAAAACCAGGTGGATCCAAGGATATCCCTTTAATAGTAATTAAGAAGCGTGCTCCCTAATTGGCTTCTGTTCTCTCTAAACGCTATGACAAATGGCTCTCTGCCTCCAGCTTCCCTGCCGGCAGGAAATCATAATCTGTTGTTACTGCTTTTAAGAAATCTGGTGAACCGTGTGACCCTTCCAACTATCGGCCTATTAGCCTCCTACCTCTTCTTGGGAAACTCCTATCGACCTAATCAATACTGAATTGGTTTATTATCTATCATCGCAGGGCTTTTTCTCAGACGATCAACATAAGCACCGTTTCTCCAGGTCAACTGATAATTAATTGCGAAAAAGATTCTATTAGGCTCTAGATAAAAGCAATGAAGCTCGGGCTGTAGCATTGGACATTTCGAAAGCCTTTCACACAGTCTGGTATACATGCCTTCTTCACAAGCTGAAAAGATACAGTGTATCCGGTGGTTCTTTTGAACTGATCCAGTCTTTCCTATCAAATCGCGAAATGAAGGTCATCCTGAACGGCCACTGGTCTAGATCATTTCGTATTAATACGGGTGTCCGCCAGGGCGTCATTGTTGTTCATAGTCTGTTTTTAATTTTCATTAATTATCTTAGTTCTCATCTTGATAGTTACACTGATATGATAAAAATTTTCACCTGCTTCGATAGTAAGGCTTATCAGTTCGACAAGGTCAAAATTGCTATCGATGTCCAAAACGCTCGCAATTCGGCCAAAGGATGGTCTGTTAATTTGAATGCTTTTAAAACTAAGCTTCTTTCTATTAATCATTGCGGATACCACTCGATCCCATCCATCGGCTCTATTGCATCGTCGGCTGCTAAGAATGTCGGTTCACTGTGTCCGACGAGAGATTTTTTTCTCCGATATCTCTTACATATCTATATGTCTACCATTTGTCCGTGTTTTGAATATTGCTGCCACATATGGTCTGGTACCCTTGCTATTTACCTTGAGCTCCTTGATAAAATTAAAAGAAAAGAGTGTATTGAAGGAAATATAAAAGATGAACGGGATTCAAGAAGAGTGATGGTTACATTTAACTATTACAATAATAAAAAGTTGGGACCTAGATGCCAATCTAGTCGTGCGCTTAAATTCATGTAGTCGAGGCACCAGGAAAAAAAGCTCATCAGAAGAGTTGCCATGAAAATATTTGTAGAAAATACAAAGGAAGCCACGTTACGTCAGTGAGAAAGTAACTGAAGCTGAGATGCCAAGTCAGGACCGATTACATTGCAGATCCATTTTTTGGATTTTGTCAAGAACCTCGGGAGAAATAGCATAGAAAATGAGTTCAGCAGATTTTCAAAAATAGGCAGGATAAAAGACAAGGATATGTCTTCTCACCGGACTTATTCAACCTATATAGCAAGCCGATTATGAAGTTTTAGAAGAATTCATTATTAGCAGTTCTAACACTAACAATATAACACATGCAGATGACACAGTAGTGAAACTACAACATTGCTTACGGAAGGTAATAAAGAAAAGTGAGAAGAAAAGATTAAACATCAATTGAAATAAGACAGAATGCATGATTGTTAGCAAAAGGAAGAGGCCAAGTAAAGGAAAGCAAGAAGAAAGGACTAAACATCAATTGAAATAAGACAGAATGCATGATTGTTAGCAAAAGGAAGAGGCCAAGTAAAAGAAAGCAAGAAGAAAGGACTAAACATCAATTGAAATAATACAGAATGCATGATTGTTAGCAAAAGGAAGAGGCCAAGTAAAGGAAAGCAAGAAGAAAAGACAAAACATCAATTGAAATAAAACAGAATGTCTGGTTATTAGCAAAAGAAAATAGATCAATGTGTGAAATGCAAATCTGAGATATCAAAATCAAACAAGTACAAAAATAAAATATCTAGAAAGTGTTTTAACAGAGGACAGAAAATGCGACATTGAAATCCAAGGGCGTATTGGCATACACAAATATGTTTTCCAAAAGCTAGGCAGTGTATTAAGATATAGAAAAACTTCGCTAGAAACAAAGGAAAGTGAACTAAACTGTTATGTGGTATCTTTCATCCTCTTTGGCAGTGAGACAATCTTCAGAAAAGTTGAAGGATCTTTAAGCAATTGAAATTAATTTCTACAGTAAGATGCTGAGGATAAAATGAACCGAACATGTGAGAAAGAAATCATCAAGCGAAAATGGAAACAAAAAGGTAACTTGTATATAACATCAGAAAAGACAGTGGAAATTTCTATGGTCCATAACGAGGAAAGAGAGCTTGGAAAATGTTATACTCACAATGCAGTTTGAAGGCAAGAGACAAAGAAAAACAACACATAACATATCTAGTGTGCTTCAGTAAATGGACAGCGGAAAATGGTTTAAGAAAAATAACAGACAGACGATTTATTAACAGTTAGAAAGGACAGGAAGTGTGTTACCAATGATGCTATCAGTTAGTCAGTTAAGTGCCATACGTGATACACGTTTGGGCGATCATGTCTCTTTTGAGACATGACTGACTGGGCAGAAGATTTTCCCGCAGTAGTTTGCCATTAATTTCGGAGACAGAACCCAATCTATCCAGTTATTTAACTGATAGCTGGAAGGAAGAGAGAGATTATTACCTTTACGCGTGTGAATGCAAGGAATTCAACTGGAATTCTAACTCTGCGATCCGATTTCTACTTTCGGGCAGATATCGACTGCACCACAACACACTATGCGATAGAAGACTGATTTAAATGCTTCCTATGCGCTTAGTTTATTGGAGGTAAAAGGCTTCTTAAATATTTTATCCTTCTGTACTTCTCCGATCAGAGGTCCAACGAAAATGCTCTGTTTGAGTTTAGCAGATTTAGGAATCGAGTCCACAGGTGCTGGAAGGCAGAACAGTTTTTGTCTAGGACCTTCACGAACTATTTTATTAAACTAAGCTTGATATGAAGAAGAGGAAAACTGTTTTCATCAAGTCCGAAATTGCTCCGAGACCGACAATTTTTTCGCTTGTAGTGTTTGGACACAACCCAGAAATAGAGAAAGCAACAGTTTTTCGTGAAGCCCATTTGCATAATCATTAGGAACACAATGACCCGGATCTCCCCACAGAGACTTTACTAGTACTGCTTTTGCTTTAATCCAAAAAGAGGTCCAAATAGTCATACAATTACTTCAAATGAACAGAGTAGGCAGTCAGAAAGCATTGCCTTCAGACTTTGGAGTAGTTTAGGAAAAGACGCCAATATAAGAGATTTTGTGGGGAGACAAGGAAGTTGAACAAGTCAGAGGCAGTTGTGCGGTAGTATAACCTGTTTCCCATGTCAAAGGATGAGGCGATATCTTTGTACCTTGTCCTGAAACTGGTGGTTCTTAGAATTGCCACTACCAAATTTTACTGATTAATCTAGGATACCAAATGGTTTGACTACTGTTTACATAGGTACAAATCACGGGTGTAGGACACTCAGGTTTTTCTGTGTTATTCAGTGGATCACTGCCACTTTCTCAATGTTTTCAAAAGAGACCGACTTAGCAGAATTTTCATCTGAAGGTAATTCTTCATATAATGAAGGAATATCCTTATGTGATATGGAAGTATAGACAGTGAGATCATCTAAGTGGGGAACACGTATCATAGTATGCCAATAATTACTATATACATGTGTTTATATATATATATATATATATATACACATGGCAGTAATTACTATATACATGGATTTATGTGTGTGTGTGTGTCTGTGTGTGTCTGTGTGTGTCTGTGTGTGTGTCTGTGTGTAGGAGAGAGAGAGAGTGCACGCGCGCGCGTCTGTGTGTGGTTACGTCCATGTGTACAGGGCATTCGAATTTCGCTGCAATGAATGTTAATCTGCAAGGTCGAGAGTGGTAGTCTATTACATAAGTGTCAATCCATACACGACTACAAGCCACTCAAGCTAGAGAGTTAGCAAGAATGTTGTAAGAAGCAGTCGGATTAGAATTGTCGTCTGCATTTGGTTGATCTAACAGTGAATGGGTGGGACCCAGTTGCCAGTCTGATTGCACGAGTAAACGCCTGTTGCAGGGGCACCAGTGACTTAAGTCCGTTGGATCAGAAGCCATGAAGTTTATAGGACACACAGAGGGAAGACACATCTCGTCGGCGGAAAAGTATATTAAGCACATCTTCAAACTAAACTTATTTCTTTAGACAGAGATTTAAAAACTTTTGAATGTCAATAAGGCGCACAGTGTTGAAATAACTTTTTATATGAATTTATAGATTACACGGATTTGCGTTGTGGTGCAGCGGATATCGACTCGGAACGACAAATTGGGGAGCCGTGTTCGAATTCTAGTTGAATTCCTTGCATTCACTTACGCACAAATACCCTTGGGAAAGGTTTTTTTTTTCACTTCCCACCAGTTATGGGTTAAATATTAGGACAGATTGGGTTCTATAGCCAGAAAGCAATGGCAACCTACTACGGGATAATTTTCTGCCCAGTTAGTCATGTCTGTTTTGAGACATGATCGCCCAAAGCACTCAATTGACTGACTGAATATAATAGTTGGAAACATGATTAAGGCTTCTACTGGGCATAAAGTGGGGGATCAGTTTTATATTTTTATGAATTAATAAACTCATCCCCCACTAATTACTACTTAATAATATAATGCAGGACAGATTGAGTTCTTTAATTTTGGTTGGCGACCAGTCTACCGTAGAAAGCAATGGCGACCTACTGCTGGATAATCTTCTGTCCAGTCAGTCATGTCTTTTTCGAGACATGATCGCCCAAAGCGTGTATCACGTATGGCACTTAACTGGCTGGTATAGATTTCAGTGTACAGACATTTAAACAATAAAGTACGGTTTCCTGATTTTAGGGAACGCATAAAAGACTTATATCAACAGGACAAAGACTACAAAATATATACTCAACTGACTTAAATCAAAAATATTTTTGCTCCAATACAAACATTGGAAGACGAATAGAAGATTCAGAGGTGTACAATAATGATCAGCTGTTAATATTAACCTCATGGTTTATTCGTTACGTTTGCAAGATAGTGGATGAAAAATTAAGAGAACAGGTCGCATACATTGTTAATAAAAAAAAGAGAAAATGTAATACGTGAATATTTGGATTACAACTAAACATTTTCTGAACAAAACAGGCTTACAGAGTTGACAAGCAGGAAGAATATATCTGTTGATTTTGAGACAGTAGCTGCCTCGTTCAAAGTTCATACAGGAGAATAGATATATAGCAAAATTTTGGTGGAGCATATTGCGGTCAAATGGTCCAAAATCCACCCGTGGGGATCAGATATAATACGACAAGTTTGATGACGTATGATGACGTGTAGAAAGAAAATGTTTGGTTTCAATGTTTAAGCATGGATGTGAAAACTTTGGGTTATATGGGCTCTTATGTCACTGGTGAGTTGAATTTCATCGACAGAATCCTGAATTCTGAATATTTTGTGTCTGGTTAAAAATACAGTAATGCAGAAATTATGACTTTGTGGTTGGGAGCACTAAACAGGGTGTACATATTTTGTCTTCCGGATAGTTGGTTTTAACCCATGGGAAAACATAGTTGCCTACTGTAGGAAACAACACTCATATGTAATCCGAACTTGTAGAAAATGGTAACTTCTTAAAAAATAGTTATTTTTGGCGGTTCAAAACTGGTTTCACTATAACAATTATTATAAAAAGCAAATTATTTTATTATTGAAAATATATATATTTTATATTTCTTTTATTTACTTGTCTTGTTCAGTTCTAAATTTGGGTATTTGAAACAAATTTATTAAATTTATGCTATGAGATTCTATTAAGTCATTTTTATTCAAGTCGTGATATGATTGTAAATAGCATAGTAGGAGGAATCTCTTATTTTCTTATCTGCACTGGGAATTCAGATTTTGTTTAGGAGTTTATTTTATTCTGGAAAGGTAATTATTGCTCTTATCGGATCCAGGTAAAAATTACATTTTTTTTTCTTTTCTTTGAAGGAATTTGATGCCACTCTTCTTCGTTCACCTGTTATTTTTTGTTTTTATTTTTTTTTTACTGTGATTTTTTAATTTTTATCTGTGTGTGTGTGTGTGTGTGTGTGTGTGTGTGTGTGTGTGTGTGTGTGTGTGTGTGTGTGTGTGTGTGAAGTGAGTTAAAATTGAATGGAAGGAGAATAATTTATTTTTATTTTATACCTCATTTTACTGATTTCAAATTGTGAAATATTTTTAAAATATTGCTATAACATCTAATAAAATGAATTTTTTTAAAATCATTTCACCCCAAGCAAGGCATTCCACTGCCACTATTGTGCAGGGGGTTACACAGGGAAAGGTGCTGAGAAAGAGTGGTTAAATATAGGAAAGATCAGAAAGAGGGTGATAGACAGGTAAGGATGTAGATGGGAAGAGTGTTTGAGAAAATGGATGCGAGTTAGTGTGTTAGGAGGTGTCTATTGACTTTACATTTAAACTCCTGGAGATTGTAGCTGTCGGGGAAGCAATCATGTGGAAGAGAATTCCACAGTCGGAAAGTGTGAGAAAAGAAGCTGTTGAAGTAGAAATTGCGGTTACATTTTATCGGTTTTACTGTAAAAGGGTGGGACCTAGTTGCTAATCTAGTAGCTCGTGTAATTCGTCCCTAGGGGGCACCAGTGATCTAAGTTCATCGGAGCAGAAGCCGTGAAAGTATTTATAGAAGAGACACAGAGAAGCCACATCACGCCGGTGAGAGAGAGACTGCAGCCGGTTCTTTGCTATTGTGATATTTTGGTAACCACCGATGGAACACACACACACACACACACACACACACACACACACACACACACACACAGAGTCGAGATCTTGTTTACATGTATTGTTTGAAGATTGGTTAAAATTTGGGGTTGCTTCAAGCTGATACACTGAAGGATATTTCTGATATCTCTTTCGCAAAATTAAGTACATTTAGTTGTTCATTTTGCAGTCGGTTGATACGAACAAACATGTATTTATTCCGACACTGACGCACTCTTAAAATCTTGAAGGTTTAATCATTTTTAAAATGATTTGATAAATATTGTCGGCGGTTCTAAAAGAATCATGTTCCGCTTGACGTATTCTTCGATCGTCGTCATTGTCTGAGATTTCAAAATGAGTTATGGACATTATTCCAAGCGTTGTTTAGACATGTATCTCTTTACTTGCATTTTTCCTCATTTTATTACCGCCTATGTCTCTTCCATCCTCCATGGCGGTAAATTTTGAAATTAATAAAAATATGCAAACAAGACTAGAATTAACTGAGCAGTTCTAAATGAAAACAAAATGATCTATACCTAGATATAAACGGCAATATGGGAACAATCTATCCCTGTACGTTATATAAAGAAATTCCATGATGGTTACCCGGATCAACAAACATCTGTGGAAGCCAGATGGCACAGCAGCGAAAACATTGTGATCATACCATCAATGATCAGGACATTACGCCGATTGTAACTTATGTAAGCCTTTCTTTTCATTGTAAATAATGTATTTCTTGCATTTTTTACTTATTCTTAATTTAGTTGCCGAATCTAAAAACTAAGCCTTTCTTTTCATTGTAAATAATGCATTTTTTACATTTGTCGGTTATTCTTAATTTAATTGCCTAATCTAAAAACTAAGAATTTTCCTTTCATTGTAAATAATGTATTTTTTACATTTTTTTTTTTTTTGCATATTCTTAATTTAATTGCCAAATCTAAAAGCTAAGCCTTTCTTTTTATTGTAAATAATGTATTTTTTACATTTGTCGGTTATTCTTAATTTAATTGCCGAATCTAAAAACTAAGCCGTTCCTTTCATTGAAAATCCAAGCCTTTCTTTTCATTGTAAATTTTTTTTAACATTTTTTGCTTATTTTTAATTTAATTGCTGAATCTAAACATTAAGCATTTCCTTTCG
Source organism: Ascarosepion bandense (assembly GCA_037127315.1). NCBI lineage: Eukaryota > Metazoa > Mollusca > Cephalopoda > Sepiida > Sepiidae > Ascarosepion > Ascarosepion bandense. The sequence goes on from JBBBDQ010002040.1 coordinate 4,134,302, forward strand.
TTTTAAATGATGTATTTTTTGCATTTCTTTGATTATTCTTAATTTAATTGCCTAATCTAAAATCTAAACTATTCCTTTGATTTTAAATAATGTATTTTTTACATTTTTATGCTTATTCTTAAATTAATTGCCGAACCGAAAATATAAGCATTTCCGTTCATTGTAAATAATGTATATATTTACATTTTTTCTTATTCCTAATTTAATTGCCGAATCTAAAAACTAAGTCTTTCTTTTCATTGTAAATAATGTATTTTTTTGCATTTGTTGGTTATTCTTAATTTAATTGCCGAATCTAAACACTAAGCCTTTCCTTTCATTGTAAATGTATTTTCTTACATTTTTTGCTTATTCTTAATTTAATTGCTGATTTTAAAAAGTAAACCTGTCCTTTCATTTTAAATGAGAAATTTTCTTTGCATTTTCTGCTTATTCCTAATTTATTTGCTGAATCTAAAAATTAAGCCTTTCCTTTCATTGTATATTATGTATTTTTTTGCATTTTTTAAAAAATTATTCTTAATTTAATTGCCGAATTTCTAAAAACTAATGTTTTCTTTGTTCCGATGGTATATATAATGCTATGGATGCATCTTGGCAAGCTGAGTCCTCCTGACGATACGTCGCATACCCGGTTCATGTTGACGCTTTAACTTGAAATTCTCGGTCCTACACAAGGAAGGCCAATTTGCAGCAAAAGTTTCTCACGTTTAAAGCGGTCCCAAGAAACAAAGCTCTGAAGAATCATTCGCATCTGTAAGGCGAAACCCCTCAATAACAACAAAATTCTCTCTCAGATAACTCTCTCCAACATCAAGGCAAGCATATTTTGCCGGGCCGGTAACGTGTCCAGAATGCGCCCCAGTCGACTCCCACATATAATCGTGTTTGGAGAACTTGCTGTCGTCAAGAGGCTCCGCAGAGGCTCAAAACGGTGCTTCAAGGTTCAGTCGAAAACATCCTTGATACGGACCAATATCGAGCCTGAATGTTGCATTTGTAAAAAAAGTAGAATTTAAGACACTTCACCTAATCTCTTAACTGTACATCATTTTTCTGTACATATCAGTCAGTTAAGTGCCATACATGATACACGCTTGGGCGATCATGTCTCTTTCGAGACATGACTGACTGGGCAGAAGATTATCCCGCAGTAGGTTGCCATTTCTTTCTGCGGTAGACTGGTTGCCGACCAAGGCTATAGAACTTAATCTGTCCTGTTATTTAACCCATGACTGGAAGGAATAGATAGATTAATACTTTTCCCAGGGTATTTGCGCGTAAGTGAATGCAATGCATTCAGCCGGAATTCGAACTCGGCTCTCCGATTTCTCGCTTCGAGTCGATATCCACTGCGCCACAACGCACATATACACATTCTAATGACGTTATGTAATTACACAAAACAATGCTTAGAATATCAGCTACATACTCAACCAATATATCAACCATAATGATCTACCGACATCCGTAGAGTTAAAGTTAGAGTTGAAACTTGGAAGCAGTTCGTAAAACAACAAAGAAGACTGAAATGAAGACAATAGTAAACTTCAAATCTAACATTATTACTGCCAATACAGAAAAGTATCTGACATTTCAATCGATATCGATCCTCATCAATCACTAAGTAGACACTATTACTGTGAAGAGGCACGCGTTTTTTTTTTTTGTTTTTTTGTTGTTTTTTTTTTTGGCCCTTTTATTGGTTAAAACTTAAACATCAAGGACAAAGCAGAAGAGTAAAAAGAACAAAACCTTTTCACATTTCCTGCACATTACGGTAAAACCTACTGACTATAAACGGAAGTGAACTTTACATTTTTGGTTCTGTTAATAAAAGGTGTGTGATTCCTTAAGACATTGCGCTAAATATTAATCCATTAAAACAAAAAGAGAACTGTTATGAACTTAACTAGAAAGTAACAAATAGTTACCAAAATACTTTTGTATTTTCAAAATCGTTTGTGATTGTTTTATTGTCTGCTATAAATTCCATAAATTCTGTCTTTGGCAGTTGACTATTCTTTCTTAAATACATGGAAACATCATTAAACGGTAAGATACACACGGTGAAAATGTACAATAATTATAAACTGATTTCATCAGAGCGTTTAAAGACAGAGTTATGGAAAAGAGAAATACTTCATTTTCAGAAGATTTCAAATACTTCAGTTATTTGGATTGACTGTTATATAATTATAATCGCATGAGAAATCCCCCTTCCCCAATTTTATCTGAATTGTAACTCTTAATAATTTGCCTTTTACGATTGTCACACTTCCATTCCACCTTTCGTTTGTGCAAGACATTTTTTCGAATGTTACCCCTGTTCCTTTTGCCATGAATTTGTTTTGTGAGTGTCAAATTCTCCAAGGCCTCTTACCTCATTATGAGTCCCAGACATTTCTACTTTCTGAACATGTGTTTTTTTTTTTAGTTTGCATTTTCCCAAAAATTTCCTTGCTGTGTCTCTGTTATTTTCAGCTTCCTTTTGAAGAACAATATACCTTAAGTATCCTCGTTACTAGTCAGGAAATTTTCTAGCATCCGCATTAGAATTCAGAAGTAAAAATCATAGTAACGATTAAGCAACACGGTTTTTACTTTCATCTTTCAACAAAGACACTTGACCGTCGCTGAAGATCAAGTGCTCAAAAGTCACTTTAATTTTTTACTAAGGGGATTATGTGGAATTGGTAAAAATATTAAAACTTTGTCACCACTTTCAAATTTTCGATTTTTACTATTTTTATCACATCCAAACTTCATTCTTACTTGGGAGTTTTTTTTAATTTTCTTGTGCTATTTTTAAAGCCCCGTGTAATTTCTCTTTAAAATTCGATACATAATCTAAGAGGTGCATTTCATTTTTTCCGTTAACCATTTTTCTTTTAAAAGTCTTCTATACAGTCTATATTCTTTTATTTAGATTTGTTTGATACTGTTCCTGATCCTCAAATGATTATGATCAATACTTTTATTTCTGTGTCCTATAGTATTTGCATTTCTCAAATAAAATCATTCATTTCAGCTCCCTATGATGGTTTCACTGTTGTTGTTTCAAAAATTCATATTTTTAATCTTTCTTTCCGGAAATTGGTTGGCACGGATCAAATTAACCGAGTTATTCTCGGATCTTCTTAACTTTATGCCTAGTGTCTTTTTTTTTCTAGTTACAGAACTTTTGCTGTTATTATTATTATTATAAATTCTTTTGGGTTTGGGTTTTTTACATCCTTTTCTTTTCTGGGTTCCAACAAAAGATCTAAGGTCAGAAATGGATTCATGACATTTTCCGATGACCATTTTGTAAAAAAAAAAACATAAAAAATAGAATAAAAATAAAAGAACCACCAAAGATCAAAGAGATTTTGCAGAGATAAATCTCTGGGTAATGTGGAATCTGTATTTCTGAGTACATTTTTTGTATTTCTTTAAGACATGGGTTACCAGGAATCCCTTCCATATGTCTATTGGAACCCTTTTAAATCAATCAATGGGCTCTAACTACAATTGGAATTATCGATGTCCTCACGTGCCATATTTTTTAGATTTCCACTTCAAGATTCATGTATTTTGATAGTTTTTTGAAGATCTCACAGATACATTACAATCTGCAGAGACTGCCATGTCAATTAGAAATCACTTTCTGTTCTTGTGGCTTTTGATAACAGTGTCTGGATGATTAGCTTTGATTGTTCTGTCTGTTGTGTGTATTGAAATGTTCCATAAAATTGTTACATGTCCAATTCTCTATAACTGGATCTGCATGATGTTCATACCAATTTTTGCAGTTTCCTTCTCATAAAAGCCACACATTTTCCAGTCCCGATATTGGCCCATTTTATCAAGCTGAGTTTTATATTTAGTTAACACTGTGTAACCTGATACAAGATGGTCAATTGTTTCTGGATATTTACCACAGAATCTGTAATTGAAGTCAACATCATTTTCAGTATATGTACTTGGTAATTTCTAGTTAGCAAGTATTAAATATTTGGTTTTAACTGTTAACCCTGAACTAACACATCGCATATTAAGTCCCAGTACTAAACTTCAAATGGCATGTGACAAAATTTGAGTCTAATTGGATCACTAGTTTAAAAATTAGTTATTTAAATGTACTGTTGAAGGTTTTCAAAACAAGGGAAAAATCTGAATTTCGTGTGTTGCTAAAGCATTGCTTTCTGATGGGAAAAATGCTGTTCAAACAAAGCAGTGGCTTTATAAGTGTTATCCGAACACTTCTCCGTCGGAAAGAACGGTTAAGAGGTGGTATGCTGGCATTAAACACGGTCTTACAAACACAAATGATGCGGGACGCTCAGGTCGCCCAAAATAGGCAGTTGTTTCGGAAAAGACCAAAATAAATTGCACGAAATCATTTTGGCCAATTGTAAATTAAAGTTACGTTAGATAGCAGAGAAGTTGAATATATCAAAAGACAGTGTATTCACCATTTTGAAGGAATATTTCTCAATAAGAAAACTGTGTTCAAAGTGGGTATCACATTTGTCCACAGTCGATTAAAAACAACAACGCGTCGACGATTCAGAACGTTGTTTGTGACTGTTTCAATGCAACAAGAAAGAGTTTTTGCGTAAATATGTGACAATGGATAAAACATGGATCCTCCACTTCTCTCCAGAGTCAAATCGGCAGTCAGCAGAGTGGACAGCAGCGGGGAAATGCCGTCTAAAGCGACCAAAGACGCAAGTATTAGCAGGCAAATTTTGGCATCCGTATTTTCGGATGCACAAGATATTTTGTTCGTTGATTACCTTTAGAAAGGAAGGACCATAAATAGTGAATATTATAGCATTTTTGGTGCGTTTGAAGGAAGATATCGCCAAAAAATGGCCACAAATGAAGAAAGAGAGATCTTTCACCAAGACAACGCACCGTGTCACCAGCTGATCGCAACGATGACAAAACTACATGAATTGCACTTCCAATTGCTTTTGCATCTACCCTATTCTCAATATCTGGCCTCCAGCAACTACTGGCTCTTTGCAGACCTCGAAAGAATGCTCCATGGAAAGACATTTAGCTCCAATGAAGAAGTGATAACAGAAACTGAGGTGTATGTTGAGGCCAAAGACAAATCGTCTACAAAAAAAGGCATCGAATTGTTAGAGAAGCGTTGGAATCAGTCTCACTCTATAAGGAGGTTATATAGATGAATAAAGTTGAATTTTGCCTAAATATTGTTGTTTCATTAATTAGACCCGGGATTTATTAACTGATGTGAGTGATGTGCGTTGTGGTGCAGTGGATACGCGCAAATACCCTTGGGAAAGGTATTAATCCGTTTCTTCCCTCCAATTATGGGTTAAATAACATGACAGATAGGGTTCTATAGTTTTGGTCGGCAACCAGTCTACCGCAGAAAGTAATCGCAACCTACTGCGGGATAATCTTCTGCCCAGTCAGAAGATTATCCCGCAGTAGCTTGCCATTATTTTAGATTGGTTGCCAGTTAAGGTTATAGAACCCAATTTGTCCTGTTATTTGACCCAGAACTGGAGGGAAGAAATGGATTAATACCTTTCCCGAGGATATTTGCGCGTAAGTGAATGCAAGGAACTCAACTGGAATTCGAAATCGGCTCTCCGATTTCTCGTTCCGAGCCGATATCCACTGCCCCACACAGCCAAAGAAATTCAATTCGGTCATTTTCTTTTCTTTCTGTCTTTCTTTCTTTCTTTCTTTCTTTTTTATTGGGGTTCGCTGTATTCCACTATTTTGTTGAATCTTAGATATTTATAGGCTTCTTCTTGTTCAACTTCCTTAATCTTTTTGACATAATCTAGATCTTCTGAGTGTGTTTCTGTAATTCATTCTTTCTTAAATGTTACTTTTGCACATATATGTAATCCGAAATCCATACGGATTTCATCTTTGAAACATTTTTGCATTATGGAGGATCGCCTTCAATGCATTGACATCTTCGGCAAAGATTCGGATATCATCCATGTAAAATAAGTGATTAAACGCTTTTTTTTTTTACTTTGTATTCATAGTTATTACTGTTTAGTTTATGCGAAAGGGCGATTAAGGAAAGACAGAACGTTGACATAATTTGAGTCAGTGCAATTTTTATGTTGCAATTCGATTTTTCCGTTTTATTTTCTAAAAGATCATATATTTTAGTTTGTATCTCATTTTCTGTTATATCATCTGTTTCAATTCTTGTCTCATTTTTATTCGGCTCATGTCTGATTGTACATTGCCTTATATTTAGTTTTAAAGTCTTTTAATTCGCGTGATGTCAATACGGATATTGGTAAGCTTATTTGCATCGACATTGGATCATATTTTATTATCAACCACACCTTTTCATATATTGGAAAGACTTTGACACGAAAACTAGGCGTATAGTAAGGTGTATTTGTAAAATATGTATTTTATTATAATAGATTAAGAATAGAAAATGGTTAAGAATAGAAAAATAGTTTAAAAACATGTTTCGTTTAACAAAAGTACTAAGTGAAAAAAGAAAAGGAAAAAAATAAATAAACGCTTTTTCTTTTATAAGTAAATTTAAAATATTTGACTAAGTGATTTGATGTGATAGGTGATCAGGTCAAAAACTGTCTGTACTGTATCTTGACCACACATTAAGAAAATAAAGAAAAGATAATAGAATTTTCCCTTTCTCCAGGCAATAAAAAAACGCCTGGTTACGGGTAAAGTGTCAAGGCTATAAAAACATCCGGCGGCCTTCACACGAAGCTTCATTAAAATAAAAAGATAAAAAAAATCCAGGAAAATACGTCTTTGGAGGCTGAGTGTAGACGGGATGTCTGCGGGATGTTTACACGTCAAAGGAAGCAAAATTTAAGTACCTTGAAATTTTGGACTTACAGTTACCGATGCTTATCTTTTGTTTTAAGCCGGTGGACTAGTGAACTTCCGATTATTTTAATATAAATACAAGTGATTTTTCCGAGCCGAGCAGTTCAGCCGTGAGTCAGTTCGGCCGGGAGTTCAGTTCAGCCGGGCGTGTGCTTGAAGTAGCTGCGTGTGTCGGGCGCGCCGAGGAGGGGAAGCTCCGTTCGTCTGAGTTGGTCGGTTCGGCATTTGATCTCCATTAATTAGAGTTAGAGCTGAGTGTCACATCGCCTGCCCCAACTGCAAGACTAACTCTGAACGAAATTAAACATCGATTTAATTCATCCAAGTTGTGGAAGCTCGTTCCTTATAGTTTATCTTGTACCCCCTGCTTGAGAGTTCGACTTTTTCAACAAACCCCTGGTAACATCACAGCGTGGAGAACGGCCGCCGGAGAAATTGTTCGGACCTTCATCTGTGGTGTTACAATGACTGATCCGTTATATTATTTTGTGGATTTTCGAATGCAGTGGTAAAAGATTCCATGACTTGTTTATACTCTTCAAGATTCCATTTCGTTCGCTTTCTTTTTTATCGCCCGGTTCACACTACACCAACGTCTATTAAACATGTGAAGAGGCTCATCCCTTGTTCCCTGTTTAGGATGTGGTTTCCGGCTTTCTCTTTTCCAATCTTTTCACTCTTACGTAGCCCCCTGTGCATCAGTGGCGTTACTGCCTTGCTCGGGGTGATATGATTAAAAAGAAAAAAGATTTATATGATATTAAGTCACCTGGTTAAATATTGGAGTTGATCCGGTTTCGCTGACCAGATGTCTCGTTGTTGGTGGAAAAGTTTGTTCCACTGACAGATTTTTCAGTCTCAAACTGGTTCTTCTCTGAGAAACGCAACACTTATTTACTCGGGTAACGACGGATCCGTCATGAGTTTTCTTTGTAAACACTGACGTTTGTATTTTTTTTTTTTCGTTTTGTCTTAACCACCAAGGTGTGATTTTGTTCAAGATATCACCTCTAGGACGACTCTTCCTATCAATGAGACATGCATATTCCTCCTCCAGATATTATCTTAATATTTCTAGGCCACGGAGAGATATTATTATTATTATTATTATTATTATTATTGTTGTTGTTGTTGTTGTTGTTGTTGTTGCTGTAATGAGTAAAAACTTGTTTTCTCAAATCTCCAGGGCCTTCCACAGGATCCTCAAAATAGAAAAGCTGGTGGTTTGTTAAGTCTCATCATTGTCTCAGATTTCCAATTCATCCAATTATCTTTCTTTTCAATTTCCTTTTGATTTTTTACGGGCTACCGCCTAATTTTAACCTGAATACTCCACGAAACAGCAAATCAGCACATTATGATTGTTGGTACAATTGGCCGCCATTTCAAACATTTTTCTTACATCTATGATTTCATTGAAATGTGTATAGTAGTTTTAATTTTCATCAAAATGGCTATGCGAAAATAAAATTTGTGTATACGTAACATTTGTATACTTATTAAATGGAGAGTCTAAAATTATTTTTTATTTTTAAAATTATTTTTTATTTCACTTATTTTTATTTTAAATCATCATTATTACTATTATTGTTGTTGTTGTTGTTATTAAGTCACTTTCATTATAATTGGATTTCTGCTATGTTCGCACTACCTACCAAGTCAGCGGAAAAACCTAAGGCAGATCTTGGTGTGTTGTTATGGCTCCATTTCATGTTTTTTCTATCTTCCCCATCGTCCCTAGCGTTACATAGATAACACTCTCCTCAGTGTGTGGGCTGTACTTAACAAAATAATGTTTTGTATATCTTTTAAACTGTGGTTTCTAGGGATTCTTTCAATGTATTATTTTTGTCTATATTTCTGAGATGCGATAGTATTCACACTATTTACACTATTGTCCTCACCTTTGTTGCCATTTTTACGTTTCGGTCGTTGTACGCTCCGGCCTTCTTCAGTTACTCGGAATTTCGAACCGAATCCTTTATTACGATCGTTGGGGTATATCATTCTCATTCCTTGCGCGAAGCCTTTTTTGGTAATCATGAGCTATCTCCCTCTAAGCTCTCTCTTTAAGTTAGTGGTTCACCACTGCTGTAGCCTTGTATTGAACTCACAACACTTTCGGGTCAAGTCACTGGATTAAATGGCTACAAAAATAAGGACAATAGTTCGAATAATGTAAATAATGTATTGTTTTGTTCCATTCTTTTATCATTTCAAGTTCACCTACTATCAGTGGTTTTATTCTTTTTTTCGTATTCCTCTTCTTCTTCTTCTTCTTCTTCTTCTTATTATTATTATTATTATTATTATTATTATTATTATTATGTCATTTTTCATCATATTTCGATTTCTGCTTTGGTCTCACTACCAACCAAGTCTGCGGGGAGACCTAAGGCAGGTAGTGGCGTGTTGTTATGGCTCCATTTCATGTTTTTCTATCTTCCCTATCATCCTCAGCATTACATAGATAAAGTTTTCCTTAGTGTGTGGGCTGTACTTAATAAGACAATTTTTTGTATGTCTCTTAAGCTGGGGTTTCCAGGGATTCTTTCAATGTGTTGTTTTGTTCCATTTTTTATCATTCCAAGTGCACCTACTATCACTGGCACAACTCTTGTTTTCAATTTCCACATTTTTTCTATTTCAATTTCCAGGTCTTTATATTTTGACAGTTTTTCAAATTCCTTGATTGCTATGTTACAATCCGCTGGACAAGCCATATCAATTAATAGACAAGTTTTCTCCTTCTGGTTTTTAACAATAATGTCTGGCCTGTTTGCTTCAATTTTTCTGTCTGTGTAGATGGTGTAATCCCATAGAATGGTTACATCTTTTATTTCTCTAACCGGTTCTGGATGATGTTCATACCAGTGTTTGTTTACAGCTTTTCCATAATGTTTGCACATTGTCCAATGTAAATATTGCCCAACTCTATCGTGGCGATTTTTATATTCATTTGGGGCAAGCACAGAACAGCCTGAGATTAGGTGGTCTATTGTTTCTTGGTGTTTATTATTATTATTATTATTATTATTATTATTATTATGTCATTTTTCATCATATTTCGATTTCTGCATTGGTCTCACTACCAACCAAGTCTGCGGGCAGACCTAAGGCAGGTAGTGGCGTGTTGTTATGACTCCATTTCATGTTTTTCTATCTTCCCTATCATCCCCAGCATTACATAGATAACGTTTTCCTTAGTGTGTGGGCTGTACTTAATAAGACAATCTTTTGTATGTCTCTTAAGCTGGGGTTTCCAGGGATTCTTTCAATGTGTTGTTTTGTTCCATTTTTTATCATTCCAAGTGCACCTACTATCACTGGCACAACTCTTGTTTTCAATTTCCACATTTTTTCTATTTCAATTTCCAGGTCTTTATATTTTGACAGTTTTTCAAATTCCTTGATTGCTATGTTACAATCCGCTGGACAAGCCATATCAATTAATAGACAAGTTTTCTCCTTCTGGTTTTTAACAATAATGTCTGGCCTGTTTGCTTCAATTTTTCTGTCTGTGTAGATGGTGTAATCCCATAGAATGGTTACATCTTCTATTTCTGTAACCGGTGCTGGATGATGTTCATACCAGTGTTTGTTTACAGCTTTTCCATAATGTTTGCACATTGCCCAATGTAAATATTGCCCAACTCTATCGTGGCGATTTTTATATTCGTTTGGGGCAAGCACAGAACAGCCTGAGATTAGGTGGTCTATTGTTTCTTGGTGTTTATCACAAAACCTGCATTTTGGATCCATATTATTATGCATAATATTTGCCTGAAAGTTTCTCGTGAAAAGACTTTGGTCTTGTGCTGCAAGTATAAATCCTTCAGTTTCAGACTTTAATCCAGATGCACGTAACCATCGATGAGTATTAACTTTGTCAACATTGGATTTATTGGCACGTACTGGATATTGGCCATGCAGAGGTTTGTCTTGCCAGCGCTGTTTCATCTTTTCAAGAGCTTTATCTTTGGCTTTCATTTTCATATTTTTTGCCGCAATAGTTGGTTCTTGGCTACTGTTTTGCTTTTCTACAGAATCTACTAACTGTAATTCTTGTTTGTATTTACTGCCTTCTTTTATTATTGAATATTTTTTCTTTCTTTCTTCATGTTGCCTTACTAATTGTATCATCCAATCCTTTGTTGTTTTTATGTATGTTAGTAAGCCAATAGTTGTTGTCTTGTATGACAATTCCAGCTGAATAAGACCCCTTCCACCTTCTTTACGGGGTATGTATAGACGGTCTACATCAGCCTTTGGGTGATGCATCCTATGCTTAGAAAGAAGCTTTCTTGTTTTAGCATCCATTCGCCTGATGTCGTTTAGAGTCCTTATTATTATTATTATTATTATTATTATTATTATTATTATTATTTTTATTATTATTATTTCCTTTAATTTCATTCCAGGTCCGAAATAGTGACCTAAGTTCTCATATGGCTTTATGACATTTTCCACTGGGTATTGTTTTGTAAATAAAAAACAAAACAAAAGAAAGCGAACACATTTTACATAGATGTGGCTCTTCGTAATATGTGATCTGTACATGTAAGTACAGTTTTTTATATTTCTTTAAGGCTTGGTCTCCCAGGAATCCATTCAATGAATCTATCGGAATCTTTTTTCAATCAATCCTAGGGCTCCAACTACAACTGGAATTATTTATACTGGATTTTTTTTTTTTTTTTTAGATTTTCACTTCAATATTTTTGTATTTTGATAGTTTTTTGAAGATACATTACAGTCTGCGGAGATTACGATGTCAATAAGAAAGCGCATAGTGTTCTTGTGGTCATTGATCATGATGTCTGAGCGATTAGCTTTTATTGTTCTGTCTGTGTTTATTATAAAGTCCAATAAAATTTTTACACGTCTTCCATCTGTAATTATTATTCTTATTATTATTCAGTTTTTGAGATTAGAGTTCATATCAGTTTGTATCAGTTGATATTGTACTGGAAAATCAAGTAAAAGCAATTCTCCTCACGTCAGCATTTTAGCTCGTTTTTATGTGCATTGTGGTGCAGTGGCTATCGACTCGGAACGACAAATCGGGGAGCCAAGTTCGAATTCCAGTCGAATTCATGGCATTCACTTACGCACAAATACCTTTGGGAAATGTATTATCCGTCTCTTCCCTCCAATTACGGGTTAAATAATAGGACAGATTAAGTTCTATAGCCTTAGCTAGCAACCAGTCTACCGCAGAAAACAATGGCAACCTACTGCGGGATAATTTTCTACCCAGTCAGTCATGTCTTTTTCGAGACATGATCGCCCAAAGCATGTATCACATATGGCGCTTAACTGACCGACTGAATATAGTAGTTGGAAACATGATTAAGGCTTCTACTTAGCACAAATTGGGGGATCAGTATTATATTGTTATGAAGTAATAAACTGATCCTCCACTAATTACTACTTAATAATATAATACATCTTTTACCCCTCTAGCTATAAGTCAAATAACAGGATAGATTGGATTTTATAGCCTTGGATGGCGACCAGTATACCGCAGAAAGCAATGGCAACCTACTGCGGGATAATTTTCTGCCCAGTCAGTTATGTCTCTTTCGAGACATGATTGCTCAAAGCGTGTATCACGTATGGAACCTAAATGATATAGTAACGATGTTTTTAATTCTTTTGTTTTTTATTTCAAATTCTTCTAATTTCTTTGCAGATATTTTAGAACTGTTACAAGAAAGGTAACAACAATAGGCGCTCTTTCATAGTCTCATTTTTTGTTCTTTCCTGTAAAATTCCATATGTTTCCCAGTTTTTCACTTTCGTTCGATTTTCCTTACCTTCTAACGATTCCTGTGATGTTTATTCTTGTTTACCAAAAGTAATTCCGAACTTCTACAGCGGATTAAGTGATCCAATTAATATGCAAAGTCCTTATGAAAGTTTACTTTTAGAACATTATATCTGATAGCTTCTGCTTCATCAAATGTTAAAACCCACTTATTTGCTAAATTACCAGTCCCTTGCCGTTCTTGCACACACGTGGCTATTGGTTTGTATTGTAGCAATTTTATGACATATGACAGGCACGTTATCTTCTCTCTAATATCTCCATTTACCACTAAAGAACAGGTAAGAGATTTTAACAAGAACTATAAAAATAGTAGCAAGAAAACGTTTTAGGCACTCTCAAACAAATGTTTTAAATACTTAAATATGAATTAATAAAATGAATATTTAGTTTAGCATTGTTTTAAAAATAAATGGAATTAACATTTTGATCAATTTAGTTTTTTTCTTTTTGTTTTTTGAGGTAAATCCAAAGTAGAAAATTATCTCTCCGCTAGGAAATCTCCAGTCTAGTGTAGAACAATTTTATAAACAATATGCTGAAGGAAGAGGGCCTACAGACAGTCAAACACTAGTTGTAAATGCAAATTATATTAATGACGCGAAAGACAAATCGTTATTGTAAAAATAACCAAGAAAAATGGCCGATGAAATTCGAAATTAATTTAATTTGACAATTATTGTGCAAGCAGATTCTATGAAATAATGATTGATTTCATTTAATTTTATCTCGATAACCAAAGTCGACTACAAAACAAATGAAATACATCTTTATGTGGTATCTTTTCAATAGGTACCTTAATATTCTCAGATTAGAAAAATGCTGTTTCTTAGACGAATGTCAAATTAAAATATTTCACAATGAAACTCTTAATAGTCATTTCCCAGTGCTGAGCAATAAGATGAGATAGTAAAAATTTAATCACTTTATGCAATGGAAGAATATTAATGTATATTCAAAGTTTTTGATCGATTGATTTGTTTTAAAATTTATTATTATTTTTGGCTTATTTAAATCGGGAGCATATTTACAAAAATAACTATGTTTTGAAAGTGAACATTGCATTAACGGTATTTTTTATGATAACCTACAGTATAGCCCGGCGTTGCTCGGGTGTACTGAAAGCTTTAAAACTAATCCATAGTCCTGGAGCTCAAACTCTTTGGACGTTGGCACGAAAGACTAAAAAACAATAGTTGTTTCCAGTTCAAGCGAAACCGTAGACTGAAAAAAATGAATGGATGTAAGTCAAATTTTGATTTCCTGGTATTGATATCAAATACGTTTTTTCGTCGTAAACTGAATTTTGAAGGCTAAATAAGTCCTCTGAGTAAATGGTATCAGGGCTGAGACTAAGAACTACAATAATACCTACTTAGAGCCAAACGCGAAGCAAAAACTAAGATAAAAAGGCTGAAAAATACAGACATACAGGCAGATAAAGACACACAAACATCTTGCCTTTTATATATATATTATCGATTTTCTGCACTATTGTAAGAACTGCAACCTTGAAACTTCTGAATATCGTTTCTTATGTCTTTGTCTATGAGTGTATCAAATTTGATTAAAATCGGACCACTCCTTCTATAACCCGATTTTTTCGATTATCGATTTTCGATATTAATCGGGGGTACCTCGACACAAAACCTAGCTACGAACACTCGCAGACGCTTATAGTACAGCTGTGTAAATTTTCAAGAAAATCGATTCAGCCATTTCGAAGTCTATAGGTAACGGACACACACACAGACACACACACACACACACACAGACAAAGTTTCATTTATAAATCCAAATACAGGTCCTTCTGACAGATAAGCTGATACAAGACAAGACTTCACACCTTTGCCAAGGTTATAAACGCGACTATAATACGAACGTGGGTCTCCGATTTTTAAGTCATAGCTATTATCCATTTCAGCATCCATACATCCCATGTACTTCAAAGATATGATAATTAGCTTTCATATTTTTGAATAGACAAGTAAAATGGCCTCATATATTTCAAAATTTAGCCAAGACCCTAACTTACATTTTATAGATAATTGTTGAAATGTTCTAAGAAAGCAAATGAAAAATAAAGTTTAAACGATTGTTAATCAGCTTGTGTGATCAAAAAGGACTGAGTGGCCAAATTGATAATTTCTTTATGCACTCAAACCGTCACTCACGATGATTTGTGATTTCGTGCTCGCATAGCCACAAATACTGCTTAAGATAAATAAAGCATCTACTAAAATACAGGTATCCCTAAAAATGAAACTTGAATAATAATAATAATAATAATAATAATAATAATAATAATAATAATCTTGAACAGATGAAACAACGCTGGCAAGATAAACCTCTGCATGGCCAATATCCAAAACGTAACCAATAAATCCAATGTTCATAAAGTTAATCGATGGTTACGTGTATCTGGATTAAAATCTGAGACTGAAGGTTTTATTCTTGCAGCGCAAGACCAAAATCTTTTCACTAGGAACTTTCAGGCAAATATTATACATAATAATGTGGATCCAAAATGCAGGTTCTGTGATAAATACCAAGAAACAATAGACCATCTAATATCAGGATGTTCTGTATATTTTTTTTTTCTTTTAATCGTATCACCTCGAGCAAGGCGGTGACGCCACTGATGTGCAGGGGGCTATGTAATAGTGAAAAGATCGGAAAAGAGAAAGCTGGAAACCATATCCTAAACAGGGAACAAGGGATGAGCCTCTTAACCTTGTTCAACAGACATGGGTGGAGTATGAACCGGGCGATAGATAGATCTATCTACTCCAATTGAAAAAAACAAAAAAACAAAGTGAGACGATTGGAAAAGAGAAAGCCGGAAACCATATCCTAAACAGGGAACAAGGGATGAGCCTCTTAACCTGTTCAATAGACATGGGTGGAGTATGAACCGGGCGATAGATATATCTATTTACTCCAATTGAAAAAAACAAAAAAAAAAAACAAAGTGAGAAGATTTGCTTGAAATGAATATAAAAATCGCCACGATAGAGTGGAGCAATTTTTACATTGGACAATGTGCAAACACTATGGAAAATATGTAAACAAACACTGGTATGAACATCACCCAGCACCGGTTACAGAAATAGAAGATGTCACCATTTCATGGGATTACTCTATCTACACAGACAGAAAAATTGAAGCAAATAGGCCAGACATTATTGTTAAAATCCAGAAAGAGAAAACTTGTCTATTAATTGATATGGCTTGTCCAGCAGATTGTAACATAGCAACCAAGGAATTCGAAAAACTGTCAAAATATAAAGACCTGGAAATTGAAATAGAAAAAATGTGGAAATTGAAGACAAGAGTTGTGCCAGTGATAGTAGGTGCACTTGGAATGATAAAAAATGGAACAAAACAACACATTGAAAGAATCCCTGGTAACCCCAGCTTAAGAGATATACAAAACATTGTCTTATTAAGTACAGCCCACACACTAAGGGGAACTTTGTCTATGTAACCCTAGGGATGATAGGGGAGATAGAAAAAAACGTGAAATGGAGCTATAACAACACGCCACGACCTGCCTTAGGTCTTCCCGCAGACTTGGTTGGTAGTGCGACCATAGCAGAAATCGACATATGAATAATAATAATAATAATAATAATAATAATATCTGACAAAAAGGTAGCAGAACAATCCTAAATGCTTACAGACACCAATCTAAGAAAAATCTCAGGAACTTCAAGTTTCGCGCCAAAGAAACTTCAAATCAATCAGATAAAAAAAAACAAAAAAAAAACTGAACGACCTTAAATTGTTGACAAATGTATGTGATGCTTGGATGAAAAATGGAACAATTTGTGGGCTGAGTAAAAACTCAAGTTTATAAAATAAAATTTGGCTAGGTGTCGGCAAAAGAGTTATGTGGGTGTAATCACGCCAGTAAACACTATGTCCTGCCAATCCTCATAAATAATGGCCTACTTCGTATTAATAGCGTGGAAAGAGGGGAAAAGACTAATTAGTTTCAATGAGAAAATGAATGAAAAAATTTAGGAAGATAGAAAGGCAGATAGAAGTATTTAATATTTGCCAATACCTCATAAATAATTGACTATTTTGTATTGATCTCAGGGTAAAAGGAGAAAAGACACTACTTGCTTTCATTGAGGAAAAGAAAGAAAAGAACAATGCGAAAAGTGAGACGAATCGGGGAAGCATACTCTTGGGAGTCGTTTCCAAAAAGACACCTTTCATGGAAAGAATATGCTCGTGTTGAACTTACATCTCAACAATGGAATATGAGTGGAAGAGAATATGCGGTTAGCTACAATGAGCCTGGGAATGGTGGGTCTTAGCCTTGAAGGTTAGAAGTAATGGAACTAAAGAATGTCGTTCTTCTAAACATTTTCCATGGAAATAGCATTAGACCAGCGAAAGGCTTGTGATGTTTCAATTGTGGGGAAGAGGGTTGTAGGGTGGGAAACAGTCTATCAACCACAGCGACGAGGAGACGTTTTTGAACTCTATCGAAACTGAAAAGTGCAGCAGTATTTTTGGCCATATCTGGCTCTGGTTAGGGTAGAGGTTATCAGGAAAAGTCGGGTATTTATTGGTGCTGTACAAGGAACCAACCATTTTTCCAGCATCATTTAAATTTTAAATTAAAATTTAATAAGTTGAAAGAAGTGGGTCCAAGTATCTTTGAAATCAGGACTGATATATACCGTATTTGTTTGTCTATTGGGCACAGATTTTTCCCCAAATAATGTCCCTGCTTATAATATATCACTATCATGTATGGGTGGCACATGATGACCGTGAAAAAAAATCGGGGTTCACCTGGAAATCCGTGCCCGCATAGAGCTTAGCCCTGAAATTAGAACTCCTGGAAGTGGACAAACAAGATATCAGCAAGAAGATCCCTGAAAATTCACCCAGGAAATTAAGAAATTTATGGAATTGCCCAATATTTTGGTGCTTTACCAAAATGTTTGCTTTGACAGGCATATTGCTACAGGCTTTGTGTTTTTGTTGATATACACGGATTAGAATTCGCTTTTTTCTGCATGCATGGTATTGGGCATCATGTTACCAACAAGTGCCATATTTCTAGGGTTTCTCTTTTTGCCTATTATCATATGTACCAGTGTTAATTGATACAAGTAGATTCTTCGTAGCTGTTACGAAGTAACTGCATTTTCAATAAATGCATGATGAAATATACTAAAATTCTTATTTAAAAAATGTCCTTGTAATTAAATCTTACCACTCTTTTATTAAAAAAAAAAGTAACGGTACTATAATTTGTGCTAATAGCGTGTTTTTCATGTTGTTTTTTTTTTTTTTCAAATATCATATTTCTGTTTTTTGGCCTATTTGCAGTGGATATCAGCTTAGGGACGAGAAATCGAAGAACCGCGTTCGAATTCCAGTTGCGTTCACTTACGCAAATACACTTGGGAAAATATTAATATGTCGCCTCTTCCTCCAACAGGACAACCGTGATGCACGCTTGGGCGATTTTGTTTCGAAAAAGACATAATTGACTGAGCAGTTGATTTTCCCGTAGTAGATTCCCATTATTATCGGAGGTAGAATGGTTGCCAACCCAGTCCATCCTGTTATTTGACCCATAACTGGAGGGAAGAGGCGAATTTGTGTGTATATGAATGCAACAAATTCGTCTGCGGTCAGGTGCACAGTTCATTTCTTTTTTTTTTTTTTTTTTTTTTTGGCTTGAAGGATGAGGCAGCCAAGGCTTGTGAGTTACATTTACAACCTGGGGATACCCTCAACCAAAGACGCCCAAATAGACTGTGTTATCCGACGACAGACAGCTATATATAACTGAGTCCCACTTGCAAAATACAGCTCTAATTTAAAAAACAAACAAACCTTTTACCATATTACGCACATTTGTCGGTTATACATGCACGTGTTATACTCTTTATCTGACTGAGTGTCATGCTGGGTATATTGGCTTGCATATATTTGTTCTTTTGCTCAATAATAATAAGGCTTACAGCCATATCACGTTGAATACACCGGTTATCGCTCGATCACCGAAGTTTAGCAACGTTGAGCCTGGTCAGTACTTAGATGGGTGACCGCTTAGGAATACTAGGTGCTGTAAGCGTTTAGTGACGGATGTGCGTTGTGGTGCAGTGGATATCGGCTCGGAAAGAGAAATCGGTGAGCCGAGTTCGGCCTTGTGTCATACATAACCGAACTCCCTACAGCTTAAAAGTTTTATCCAGAGTTATCATCAGAATTATCGGAAGGTTTTCATCAGAACGTTGTCAGCAGGTTGAAATGTGTGAATTAGTGGAATAGTGTTAGAATAAAATATACAATTTTTTATAAATATAAATATATAAATATATATATATATATATATATATATGTATATATTTAATATAGAAGTCTATTAAAAGGAAAGACTAGCAAGAATAAGTAGTAGTTAAAAGTTCTATGTTCTTTTATATATTTTTATAATATAAATATATATATATATATTTTTTTTAATATAGAAATTTATTAAAAGGAAAGACTAGCAAGAATAAATAGGAGTTAAAAGTTCTATGTTCTTTTTATATATATTGTATATATATATATATATATATATATATATATATATATGTAATATAGAAATTTATTAAAATAAAGACTAGCAAGAATAAGTAATAGTTAAAAGTTCTGTTCTTTTTATATATTTTTTATAAATATAAATATATATATATTTTTAGTATAGAAATTTATTAAAAGGAAAGACTAGCAAGAATAAGTCGTAGTTAAAAGTGCTATGTTCTTTTTATATATATTTTTTATATATATATATGTGTGTGTGTGTGTGTGTGTGTGTGTAATATAGAAATTTATTAAATGCAAAGACTAGCAAGAATAAGTAGTAGTTAAAAGTTCTATGTTCTTTTTATATATATTTTATATATATATATATATGTGTGTGTGTGTGTGTGTGTGTGTGTGTGTGTGTAATATAGAAATTTATTAAAAGGAAAGACTAGCAAGAATAAGTAGTAGTTAAAAGTTCTATGTTCTTTTTATATATATATATATATATATATATATATATATATGTGTGTGTGTGTGTGTGTGTGTGTGTGTGTGTGTGTGTAATATAGAAATTTATTAAAAGGAAAGACTAGCTAGAATAAGTAGTAGTTAAAAGTTCTATGTTCTTTTTATATATATTATATATATATATATATATATGTGTGTGTGTGTGTGTGTGTGTGTGTAATATAGAAATTTATTAAAAGCAAAGACTAGCAAGAATAAGTAGTAGTTAAAAGTTCTATGTTCTTTTTATATATATTTATATTTTATTTTATATATATGTGTGTGTGTGTGTGTGTGTGTGTGTGTGTGTGTGTGTGTGTGTGTGTGTGTGTGTGTGTGTAATATAGAAATTTATTAAAAGCAAAGACTAGCAAGAATAAGTAGTAGTTAAAAGTTCTATGTTCTTTTTATATATATTTTATATATATATATATATATATGTGTGTGTGTGTGTGTATGTGTGTGTGTGTGTGTGTGTGTGTAATATAGAAATTTATTAAAAGCAAAGACTAGCAAGAATAAGTAGTAGTTAAAAGTTCTATGTTCTTTTTATATATATTTTATATATATATATATATATGTGTGTGTGTGTGTATGTGTGTGTGTGTGTGAGTGTGTGTGTGTGTAATATAGAAATTTATTAAAAGGAAAGACTAGCAAGAATAAGTAGTAGTTAAAAGTTCTATGTTCTTTTTATATATATTTTATATATATATATATTGTGTGTGTGTGTGTGTGTGTGTGTGTGTGTGTGTGTGTAATATAGAAATTTATTAAAAGGAAAGACTAGCAAGAATAAGTAGTAGTTAAAAGGTCTATGTTCTTTTTATATATATTTTATATATATATATATATATGTGTGTGTGTGTGTGTGGGGGTGTGTGTGTGTGTGTGTGTGTGAAATATAGAAATTTATTAAACGCAAAGACTCGCAAGAATAAGTAGTAGTTAAAAGTTCTAAGAGAAACAAGTAATGAGTTAAGGGTATCAAGATTTGAAGAAATTGTTCGTCGTAGTAAATTGTGGGAAAGAGTTTATGCGTACGTACATACGTACGTATGTATTAGGGTATGTTCGTAGGAGTGTCTTTGAAGAGAGAAGAAGTAAAATGAATCAGTACACGAGAAGGAAAGAGAAAGAGGACGAATGTCCGGGTCAACTTGAAGTTTTTCCCGTGACATTTTAGCTTGTCGTCTCTGCTGTTTCAATGTTTGACTGACGCTGACCGGGAGCCTTTTATAGTATTTAGATCTTTCGCACTGGATTGCAAAGTCTTTATATCGCTTCTATTGATCAGAAAATCAGTTTAACATCTACTTGCTAAATCCGGTTTCGACTTTTTCTTTAAGCACATGGTCAATCCTTTTTCTGTTTGGGAAAACCAGGATTTCACACGTCATTGTGAATTTTTGTAAAAATGAAGAAGGTTGTTTTTTAATTCTTAATTTCCTATCCCACATATATTTACGAGGTATTGGCAAGGTGTACCAAAGGGAGAGACTCGCACAATTATAAGATACTGCATTTGTCTCATTTATTGAATAATAAATCCTAATCTTGATTAACTCATTCTTTAATAGAAAAAAAATTAAAATCCCGAACTGCAAAAAATAAATAAATAAATAAATAAATAACGAAAAAGAGAAAAATAGAAACTCTTTGGTTTCTTTAATTTCGGGTTCTGAAAATTAACCTCATTGAATTATAACTAATGTTCTCATTTTTTATGTTATCGTATAATCATTACATTTCAGCCGTTTGGCACTCCGGCCTTTTTCGGGTGTTTGACAATTCCGGGTAGCTTTCGAGGAATTTCAAATTCAACCCTTTATTTAATCTACAGAAGTAGAATGTTCTCGTCCATATCTACCAAAATGTCGTCTTGTTGCTTTACTGCTCGGTCGTAATTCCAATCAGAATTGAAATCGCAATTTCTCTGTCACGAAATTTAAGAATCACAGCCTTAATTCACTAGGCTATTTTCTCATGAATTTGGTGAAATTGCAATTGTTTATTAAGGACAATAATAATTAACAAAGATTAATTTGAGTTTGAATTTTGAACGGCATATCAACATATGTGAGATATTTTATGCCAAAAAGTGGAGTCTTAAGGATTTTTTTTAATGTTCTGTTTTAGGGAAAAGGTTGATTTTGTCAGATTTTTTTTTGTTTTTGTTATTTTTTATTTTAGAAAAATATTTTTTACTGAGAATAATTTTTTCCTTCAAAAATGTGTTATGGTAATAATTTTTCTTCAAAAGTGATTTGTTAGTAAATTTTTTCCTTCAAAAATGTATATTTTTCTATAAAAGTATATTTTATGTATATATTTCTATAAAAGTGTATTTTCTGTACTTTCTTAGGGTTTTTTAACTGCCACGTTTGGGGGTTAACTATTTTCCCATAGCTGGGACCCTAACAGGTGCTACCACTCCGGGTCAGGGTGGACCTGGGAAGAACAGCAATTAAGAAGTAGTTCCATGCTCCTCACAGCCTCCCAATCAAAGGCCTTGTTGTGGAATGCAGTTTACTGTCATGCCCAGTATCACAAAGATGAAGATAACAGTTCACGTGTATATAATGTAAATAGGTATAACTTTTCATTTCAAAAAATTCTTAATATTCAAAGTCGAAGGGATACTTTCGTAAGTTTAAAGAGTTACTTTTATAATGGATACTTTTAACCACAATACAGCGTCGTTGAACAAAATCGTTGCTTAAAAATTTCAAGTTAAATTACCAAAAATAAATAAATAAATAAATATAATAAGATGGAAACTGTTCCGTATACCAGCAGCGGTGTTAATAAATATCAACCTTTTACTTCAGAGCTGTGAAAACTGTCAAAAGCGGAAAGTAATGGTCGTGCTCATAATCTACAGATTACTGGAAAGGCGTTAGAATAAAAAAGGGAAATTATTAAAGAACGGGACGAAAACTGAAACAATGCAGACCCACACCACCGATAAAATACCGAGAATATTTTTAAACGGAATTAGGATACTTGCTGTCACTTGATACAGAAATGGTTGTCCATTAAATAATTTTGGTGCGAGTATTTATAAGGATAATATAGCTATACAACTATATGGTATGTAATTAGTAGGACTCTGAGATATCGCAAAAATCATTCTGGATTTAAGAATATTACAAATATAAGTTACATATTATTATTAATACAAACTTTACAGCGTTTAAAACCCTTTCTAACTATAGCTTTATGTATAATTTTAATTTCAAATCTGATATTTATTGGTCCATAGAGAAATTGAAACTGTTCTGTTTTTTCTAACTTCGAATACAATGTGGTTTTATGCATCTGTGGTTTATGCCTTTCAGCTTGTGCTTTTATGTTTAAGAAAACCTCAGCGAGGGATTGTAAATAGAGTTTGATTAGCTTTAAATTAATATACATTTATAATAAAATTATACCTTCTACAAAGGTGTGGGCTCTCAAATAATTGAAAATGTAAGGATAATTAAATAAATTAAATTTAAAGTAGGTAATATTAAAAATTAAAAAAACAGTTTGGTGCAAACTCCCTAACGATCTTGTGTTAAACGGACGGTAGAACAAGCACTGATAGGGAGAGTAAAAAACAAACAAACAAACAATACTTAGAGATACGACGAATAGGAAGTTGTAGAGAACTACGAAGAAGGTTATATGTTCGTTGTGTCAGCAATCTATTTTAATCGAGATGCATGTCATATTGTACACCCCTTATCCTCGCTATTGCAATGACAGGAATAAAACTTCAAATTTAAATCTAGTTATTAAAAACATTTTTTAGGCCCCACCTTGCAAAAATATAAGACGTCGATTTTGTTTTCGTTCTTAGGAAACACTTGCCGTATTGACTTCACTAATTGTAGATTTTTTAATGATTTCAATAAAAGACAAAAAAAGAAAAGAATTGAAAAAAATGCAGGATTTATATTGTTATCGCGAAAAAGTGCGTGGCTGCTTTGGTTCTTACACATACCGTGTGTGTGTATTCAAGAAAATAGAGAGAGAGAGAGAGAGAGAGAGAGAGAGAGAGAGATTGCGGTGGTGTGATAATCCTTTCTCTGACCGCACGTTTCTACTGTATCAGTCAGTTAAGTGGCATATGTGATACACGCTTTGGGCGATCATGTCTCGAAAGATTATCCTGCAGTAGGTTGTCATTGCTTTCTGCGGTGGATTGGTTGCCAGCCAAAGCTATAGAACCCAATCTGCCCTGTTATTTAACCCATAACTGGAGGGAAGAGATGGATTAATACCTTTCCCAAAGGTATTTGCGCGTAAGTGGATGCAAGGTATTCAACTGGAATTCGAACTCGGCTCCTCGTTCCGAGCCGATATCCACTGCACCACAACGCACATCCTCGTGTATCAGTGGCACAAAAACTGCTTAGCACCACGCCTTGTTTTAAAGCGACAGCAAAATAATTCGCTTTCTATCTTTTTTCACGCTCTCCTTCTTCTCCTTCTGCGTCCTTCTCTTTCTTTTTCTTTTCGCCGAATCCCCCTACCCTACCCTAGCCTGTCCTCTCCGCTCTACCCTTAACCTCAAACCCTCCTCTTCCTCCGTCCTCCAACAATATCAAGCACTCAAACAAGCCACCGCTTCCTTCTCCTCCGGTACCCCACCTTTTCTTTTCTTTTTTTTTTCTTGTCTCTCCATCTCTCTTGGCAGCTTGGAAGTGAAAACAGCCGTCAGTGCGAGTGGAGGGCCCTCCCGTCTGTCAGTCCGCCCGTACGTTTGTGTGTCCAGCAAAAACACGACTGCTCTAAGCTAGTCGCTGCTTCAAGGAAAACGGATCGTTCCGTCAGCTCCCGGAACGCATCCACGGTCCACTTGACTGACACAAGCTCGTTCTAAACACTACTCGGATATCCGAACGGAGACTATCAGGCAGTTCTGTTACTCTATGCAATTCTTACAGATAGATAAAGAAAAACTACACTGAACCAACGTTTCATTTGTTGTCTTTTTTTTTTCAGATTTTATTTAAGATAGCAAAAAAACAGTGACCTGAACTCACATGCTTGAAAATCGACAAAACGTGACGTTAAAAAAAAAATCTAAAGATTCATTTGAAAATCAGTTTGGATTATTTATAATGACGATAGATACAGGCAACTTTTACAAAAAGGGATTTAAAACAGTTATTCTTATTCATTCTTAACCGATGTCTTTCCAAAACGGAAATCATTTTTATTCTTTATTATTGATAGGACTTAATTTTTTATCAAGCGAAAGAAGCAAAAGTGGATTTATCGTTTATTAAAGAAACAATATTTTTATATTACAATTTTATTCTATATTTAAATACACATACATCAAAACACACACAACGAAAATGAATGTTGCTATGCGTCAGCATACACCTCTCTATATATACTCATATAAATAAATATATATGTATATATATATATGTGTATGTGTATGTGCTTATGAGTGCATGCATGTTCACACAACGATCACCTCTAGTATTTTCGGGTCTTTGCGCGTGCGCGCAGAAACAAACCATTATCCCAACACTCGTGAAATATTTAAGTTTATCGCAGTTTAAGTGCAAACTATTTGTTTAGACACATACATACACAGACACATACAGATAAACATACATACATTCAGATAGATAGATAGATAGATAGATAGATAGATAGATAGATAGATAGATGACGATTATGGCCATCAACTTGTGTTAATGTCAACAGAGGAATTTTAATTCTGCCATTTTCCGCTCGAGATACAATGAACGGGAAAAAGTCAAACATGTGAAAGAAATAAACATTTAAAGAAAGAAATGCAGAAAGGACAGAATTATTAACGTTTTTCCTGCAGATGTGATATAATAATAATAATCATGCTTTATTTAAAAGAGTTGAGAATCCGAAGAACGAAAAGTGGCAAATTTCTTCGAACATCAACCAGACTTTAAGGAAAAAACAAAAAACAATAAC
>JBBBDQ010002040.1:4165000-4225000 GCA_037127315.1 Ascarosepion bandense
TTAATTATAACTGTCAGAATAAATAAGCGCTCTTTTTAAAAAGTTATTAAACATGAAAGAGGACTTTAACCTACTAAAATACTGTCTTGTTTTGTCTCTATCTATCTATGCATATATATATATATATATATATATATATATATATATGTGTGTGTGTGTGTGTGTGTGTGTGTGTGTGTGTGTGTGTGTGTGTGTGTGTGAATAGAATAAGTAAAGAACCTGTAGGAAAAAAGTGTTTTTAATCTAACATGTTTTGCTTTAGCAAACTTCTTCAGAGAATTTTTAAAGATGAATAATTTAAATATTTTTAAACTTTTAAAATTTTAAAACTTCAAAGTGACGTTATGTTCATTGGGGAATCTCAGTCAGCGTAAGGTCTCTTTGGACTTTTTACAAACTTTTAGAAAATTGAAAATTTTTTTAAAAAATTATTCATTTTTAAAAAATCTCTAAAGATGCTCATAATGTGAAACATGTTAGATTTAAGACTCTTTTTTACCTGGCTGTTTTTCATGTATTCTATTCATTTTGTATATATATATATATATATATATATATATATATATATATAAACAAAAGTAAAAAATATCAACAAAAGAAAAGACAAAATAAACAATAATACGTTTCTTTTCTTGACTATATTTATCGATGGAAATACCTCAAGGAACAAAACATAAAATAAAAGGCTTTCATTAAGTACTTTGTTCTCTTGATGATTACAGGTTTAAGATATTGGGTAACTACTCTGCGATATGTTATATAGATTACATGGATAAAAATGAAACGATATTCAAGATTTTTCATTAAATCTTTTCGCTTCGACTAAAAGAAAATAATTACAAGACTTGGTAAATGTAAACAAATGGTGAGCAGTTTTCAGATAAATAAAATAGAAACAAAAACTGCGCTATTTTTCTGTTAAATTTCTAAAACGTTTTAATTTATGAATTCCCCAAAAAGGTGAAGATACTAAAAAACCTTTCTAAGGATGAGATAAAAATAAACTTGAAAAAGTCTATTGAATTATTGAAATTTTAAATGATTTACATGAGCTTTAAGGCTTTGTTTGCAAAATGAAGTTGGCCCAGAAATTCTATCAAAACTTGCTCACACACAGACGCACACACACACACACATGTGTGTGTGTGTGTGCGTCTGTGTGCGTATCGATAGTAATGATTTCAACCAAATCAAGGTGAAAATGTCACTAAGACGCAGGGTGTTACCGAGAGTGAAAGAGAATGAGACGACTTTAGAAAGAATCTGAATCCCAAGTCAGCCCAAACAGATATGAATCGGGCGTAAGGGAAAATAAAATATCTATTCAATTATATATATATATATATATATATATATATATATATATATATATCTTTGAATAGATATTATGGACACTTAAAGTATCATAACATGTATAATAACAACAAAAATAAATATACGCTTTAAACAAAACGTTCACGGCCCCTCACACTTTTATTCTATACCAATTTCTTTCGTTGGAACAACCATTTTTCTAATATATATATATATATATATATATATATATATATATATATATATATATATATATTCACTTATTTTTATGTTTATTTAACAATGACTTCTTCCACAGTAAGTAAATAAACACAAGTGATCTCACTTCAAATATACTTAGAAAATTAGACAGGAAATTTTTCTAAAAAATTTTTATAACTTCCACTATTTGCCACGATATAATGCTGAGAATTTGTCACTTTAACGTTCATACCTACATCGAAGTTTCGTGAGGAAACCATTATGATGTCTTCACTCATCGGGGCTCTTTTTGCGTTTTTTTTTTCTTTTAGCCCTGATAGGTGAAGATGAACCTATCAACACTTTTATTTCCACCCCGATATTGAGTAACTTAAGATGAAAAAAAAACCCCAAAAAACTGCTTACCAAAACACCTTTTATCAGTAAACGAATGAAAAAACAACAATCTTGTCGATGAAAATTATTACAAATTATCACTTGTGTGTGTGTGTGTGTGTGTGTGTGTGTGTGTGTGTGTGTGTGTGTGTGTGTGTGTGTGCTTTGTTGGGAGATTTAGGCATAAAAATCATCTAACACAATCCAAGATAAAACTCTCTCTATTAACAGCTAAGATAATTAAAAACCTGCCATCTCATCACCAATCAATACTACTTCACATTTAATAATGATTGTTACACACAAGAATTTGGATTACCATTGGAGTTGCTTCGCAGTGGTTTAATGTAAAAAGGTCTTTTCTAAAATATTTTACAAAAAAAAAAAACAACAAAAAAGCTCCAAAAAAACAAAAAAAAAACCAATATATTTCTGTTAAATTGATGATGCTCATTTAATACATCATCGTGATACTGATTTACCTGAGCTTGTCGATCAACTAAAAGGAAGTCAAGCACACAATGGAATTTACATACGAAATGAAAGGACACAGTTAATTACTCTTCCTCGATATTAAGTTCCACTGCATTAACAAAAATTTAAATCTCGATGTGCACCGGAAATCAAAAAATAAAAACGACTTAATAAATTTTTATTCTTATCATAACAACAAAATATAATCCAGCATAATCATCTCATTCTACCTAAGAACATGTGTGTTTGTGTGTGTGTGTGTGTGTGCGCACACACACACACACACACATATATATATATATATATATATATATATATATGCGTGTGTGTGTGCGTGCGCGTGTGCATATATATATGTGTGTTTGTGTGTGTGTTTGTATGTGTATTTGTGTGTGTGTGTGTGCGTGCAAACAATTTAGATCAAATACAACTGATGACTTGTATCTTTTTAATATTTATTTTCTTTTTCAATTCCCAATTAAGTTCTAACGCATTGTGAATAAATTTGTGGATAAATTTTCTATCCTAATATTCAACAGCCAAATTCTAAAACTGGAAAAATACTATAAAAATATGAACAAACATTGTCGGTCACTTCATTTTAATCAAACATGTTTGGATCAATATTTGCCACCTAATTACACTTTATATTATATTATCTCTCTCTCTCTCTCTCTCTCTCTATATATATATATATATATATATATATATATATATGTATATATATATATATATATTATTAATTAAATATTACTTTTGAACATGTACAAACTACAAATTTAAATTAATGTTTTGAACGTTGCAATTATTTTCTCTGTTCCTTATTTATTTATATAATAACTTATTTATATAATATATATATATATATATATAGAGAGAGAGAGAGGAGAAATGCGCTACATGTTAAAGTTTCATTTTCCTTTCAAACATGTATTGAGCACTTTCTAAAACAACTGTTTACTGCTCTAATTTAAATCTAACCTATATCTGACCAATATATATATATATGTGTGTGTGTGTGTGTGTGTGCCTCTGTGTGTGTGCCTGTGTGTGTGTGTATGTGAGAGAGAGAGAGAGAGCGAGAGGGGGGCACTCGCGTCTGTGTGGATGTTTTGTTGACTTAACTATAATCTGTGCAGATAATGTCATTATCTTGCCAAATTCCGACCGACTACTCTTCAGCCCTGTTATGAGAATCAGTGTATGTAAAGAAAAAGGCTGAATTCCAGTCTCATTTGCTACTCTATTATGGGACAGCTTGACAAAGTTTACTTCTAGCCAAATCTAACAGCCCCTGAGGATAATCTGATCCATGGAGAGAACTGAAAAAATGACTTATACTAAATTAAGAAAAAGTATCCATGTCGATCATGTCTCGACAGAGATGACAGACTGGGCAAAAATTTCTTTTGCTATTGTTTTCTGCGGTAGACTGGTTGCTAACCAAGGATATAAAACCCAATATGTTCTGCTATTTAACCCATAGCTGGAGATAGAAGAGACGAATTAAGTGAATACAACGAATTCGTAAGTGAATGCAGCAAATTCAAATGGAATTCGAACCCGGATATCTGATTTCTCATTCCGAGCTGATATCGACTGCACCACAACGCACATCCACAAAGATCTACATACATTTCTCATTAAAATCGGCGAAGAAGAAACATTTTAACGCTGGTAGTATATCTGGAAAACTTGATAAATTTTGGATCGACCCCTTTTGTTTCTTCATATTCTAAGTGTGATGATTTAATTAAAATTTTAACGCCGACATTGTGTCGTTTGCATCGTATTACGTCATGCACTCAGCAACATCGAAGCGAGGATCGCCTCCAATGATGTATCTATAATGTATTTAAATTCCACATTCATGTGATCCCATTTAACTTTGGGTTCATTTAGGCGGGAAAAGAAATATAAAATATGAAAAATTGATTGAAGTTTTTAATCAAGCATGTATTAAGAAAGGAGTATTGCCTAAATACAATTTATATATATTAAGGTATATCAAAAGCATTTTCGTTTTTAATAAAAAAAATAAATTTGCTATATGTTTTCAACCAGCTGCTGTCCTGCATCAGAAAAGGTATTCCGATGCCGATTCCAAAACCTCTGCACATTTTTGGGTGGGGGTCATCGATTGCACTGCGTTTTAAACTATCATAATCGATAATTGAAGATCATCTTCATCTACTTTTTCTGTTTCAGAGGAAAAGTCATCAAACTTAAAACACTTCAATTAATATTGGCCAGTACGACTAGATATTGTCATTTCCTTCAAGTTCCCAAAAGAGTGACTTTGAACGCTAATTTTCTAAAAAGACTTGAAATAATAGGTAAAAACACACGGATATATATATATATATATATCCTTATATATATATATATATATATATATATATATATATATATATATATATATAGTCATCTGCAGAGAGATCTGTTTCATCAGTACGGTTAAACATCCGATTGCTTTTAACCAGGATTGAAACCTGACCGAACTGACATCAGTCGGCGATTCTACCTCTGAGTTATGGGCATTCGGTAGAAGGAGATAAACTTTTAGCGCGTGATATACCATGTAAACACACGCCAGTAACTGAGAGTGTTCCAATTCATTACTGAATGAACGAAAAGTGAGAGATTATGCTATTCCCAAACAAAAATGAACTATTGAATGCAAGAACGGAAATTTTGACTGAGCGTAACCATACTAAAAAATACCTATTAGGTTCATACAACCATGGATGAAAACGTTATAATTTCTTGTAATTTTAAAAATTGCAAGTTCAAAAATTCACTGTCACATGAGCGTTTAAAAAACTCACAGTTATGTGAGCGTACGTAAAAAAATAAAAATAAATAAAGGTAAAATGAGTCATTGAAAATCACCTGAAGGCACCACTCATGGTAAAAACCTCGGTAGCGTAATAACTCGTTTACAAATAGAAAATATTAAAAAGTTCTACAATATAATTGTATTGAACACTTTTTAATACAAATGTGCACTGGTGGTTTTGTCATGAGCAAAAACTAAGTAATTAAACAATCACTCAATCAATCAATATATATATATATATATATATATATATATATATATATATATATATATGAATATTTGGGTAGTAACCTTTTAAGTATGTTTCGTTGAAGACAACCAACTAGGAAATTTGCATTAAATTTTATTATTATTTTTCTAGTATTCGTAAATATTTGCATTTTGCTGGAATTAAAGAATTTAAATTTTTTTCTGTAATTATTATTTTTCCAAGTGCTCTCAGTGAAGGTTCTGTAAATAACTAGTTTCTAAATCAAATATATTCAAAAGCTCTACATTATACATGTATTGATCTTATTTTAATAGAACTTTTTACTGGTTTATTTTAACTTTCGCCAAATACTGATTAACAATTATATATATATATATATATGTATATATATATATATATGAAATAATGACAAACCCGTAAAAACTGAGAGCATAATCAAAAATTATCAAATAAATATTAAATAAAAAAATAGAGATCTAAATTGTTATTATCCAGAGCAATATTATATATAGAAAAGATAACACATATAAATCCAGAATTTATTTCATGAGTTGTAAAAATACAGGCTGTCTCATCAGACCCAAAAACTCAAATAGTTTAATTTAACTCAGAATATTCAAAAAAATTTTAATTAACACAGTTAGGAGATTTGGAGGTTAGGTGAAGTGTAGAGGGGTATACAGTTTAAACTTAAAATAGCGACCGTACCGGAAATGTCACACGAATTAAAGAACACATAACCAAACCAACACAATATACAAAAACAAAATGTAATAGATAAACAAAATAAAAATATACAAGAACAAACAAGTGAGTACATATAACCGCACACAAATCAAACGCTCACAACCACACAACACTAAGGGGCCATAAATGCACACAATAATATGCACACAATACACACAAAAGTAAAACTAAAAGTAACCAAAATAACAAAAATTACAGATAAACAGTAAAAAAGAAAAGAAAATGGCCTATATAATAGAATATAATTATACTCACAAATAAATACTTCAATCGTGACTACAGTGAACACACCACGTATTTGAAATAAACTGTCTTATTTCATTTTAAAGTGTATCTGTTACGCTTATCAAGCTGTGCAGAGAGAAAGAGGGCAGAGAGTGTGAGAGGGGGACGCACGTTCGATCCTTACCGTAGAACATATTTTCTATATTAAGATAACTGGAATGGGCATAATGCACTCATTAAAATAAAAGTGTGACATCCATTTCAAATACGAGTGTCCACCTCCAAAAATTTAAATGCAAAGTCAATACTCATCTACTAACCACTGGACTCTAGCTCTCTCCCCACCCCCATATAACCTTCCCTTTCTCTCCACCTATGTATCTGTTATCGCACCTGCGTTCTCAGCTTTCTATTGTTCCTTTCTAACTAGTTTGTACTCCTCACTCTTTTATAATTAATCTTTTTACATTTATGTAGCCCCCTGCACATCAGTGGCATTTCCGCCTTGCTCGGGGTGAAATGATTAAAAAGAAAAAACTCTAATAATGACTGAAGTAATATATATATATATATATATATATATATATATATATATATATAGTATTGTACGAAAGTTATAGAACACGTAGATTTTAAACCTACTGTTCATGCATTTACTTTCAATATATATATATATATATATATATATATATATATATATTCCGAAGAAAACGCAACATGTGCTGAGTTTTCCTCTTAATATATTTGCTCTGGATAATATCTATTGAGCTCCCTATTTTTATCTAATAGATATTTTATATTAATTAGGTAAAATCTCTTGAATTGGTTGCCAATTTCAGATATATATATATATATATATATATATATATATATATATATATATATATATATTATGATCTTTTTCTTTAGAGGACATAAATTATATAGAAATTGTCCAAATGTTTTGCTTATCCGAGCACTTTCGGCTATACTTTTAGCCATTTCCGAGGATAAATGTTATTTTATGCGTAACACAATTTAAAAATATACGCATTTAAAGACGGTAACTCCAGAATAGTATTAATGGATTGATTTAATTTTTAGCTTATCAACTTTCTGCAGGTTATTTAAAGCCTGAAAAGGTTTTAGATTGAAATATATATTGGGAGATAATAATATACCATTAAAAACTGATTTAATAATAACAATATTAATGTCATAATTATAAAGTCTATCCGTAGACAGGCTTTAAACGTGTAGTCGAGTAAATGGGTTCAGAGACCGGAGGCGAATGCATTTTTGCCGCCTCAAGCTGAGTTGCTATAAAAATGTTTTATTATATGTTTTTTGAATTATTAACTTTTAGGTGACAACAAATGATCAATTACCAGTTTGCCAGAACCGGGCTTGATGTCCTTGTATCATAATTATAACACTGAAATTAATTAACTTATACTTATCTGCGAAGTATATTTGCCTAATTTCAAATCGATTTGAAATTCATATCATCCAGGTGTGTCATTTTTTTAACAATGTAACAGCTAAAGTAAATCAAGGCTATATCTTTTGTTATCGTGATAGAGAACTCTATTAAACATATATGAAAAATACATGGTCTGAAACATAGAAATTATGATTTTACAAAGCTGGTATCAATAGCTACATTAATCTATAAGAGATCTTTTTGCGCCAGGAGAAAATTGTGTTAAATGCGATTGTCTTTGTTACCCTCACTTTGCTAAGCACCTTGAACAAGAAGTAAAAAATAGAGGAAATGTCTGCAAAAAGAAACTAAATTAACAGGCTGATACGTAAAAGTTGATTTTTTAACTGAGTTACTTTTACTATTATCAACCGAAGGCAACTCAAGGTAAGGTTATCCGAATACGGTTGTGTATAAATACAGCACTTTTTTGTACTCTATATATTTATAATTCTTATTATTATTATATGAGCCGTGTCCCTTTGGGACGTAGGAGATCATGGGCCCTCCACATCTCCCTATCCCTTGCCGCTCTTAATACTCCTTCTTCTGTTATCCCACTCAACCCCCGCTCCACCATCCATCTGCTCAAGTTCATCAGGTATTCAATGCATTTCTTTCCTTTGTTTCCTTTCCCCTTTATCCGTCCCGTGAGCATTAAGTTCTCCAAGCCCTTCTTACTCATTCAGTCAGTTAAGTACCATACATGATATAGGTTTTGGGCAATCATGTCTCGAAAGAGACATGACTGACTGGGAAGAAGATTATCCGGCAGTAGGTTGCCATTGCTTTCTGCTCTAGACTGGTTGCCAGCCAAGGCTATAGAACACAATCTGCCCTATTATTTATTCCATAACTGGAGGGAAGAGACAAATTAATACTTTTCCCAAGCGTATTTGTGCGCAATTGAATGCAAGGATATCCACTCATTACATATCCAAAAAACTTCAGCTGCATTGTCTTGATGTTAAGTAACAATTTCATTCTCGTGTCCACGCCAAAAGCTCTTTGTTGCACAGGTTCATCGTATCCTTAGCATCCATCTGGAGAACTACAAGTCTTTCCTTCATTTTTATGAGATTTTCCAGCATTTGCTGCCATATTGAAGGACAGACATCACATAACAATCTAGTACTTTCTTCTTTGATTCGAGCAAAATTTTCTTGTCTCTTAATACTCTACTCCGTTTCTGGAATGCATCCTTGGTCATACCAATACGCCTTCGGATCTCTGTATGGTACATTCTATCCACTGTTAGAACACTTCCAAGGTATTTAAAATTCTGTACCTGTTTGGTTATAATATCCCCCCACTTGTATTTGGCATTTTCGGTTCCTGTTTTTACTGATCATCATGCATTCAGCTTTCATGTAGTTTATATGCAGTTCTTTCCATTCGCTAAGCCCCTTGTACAATAAGGAAAATTTAGAGAAAATATCTGCGAAAAAAACTACTAAGATGATAAATGAAAGTTATTTTTTTAACTGAGTTATTTTTACCAGAGTTAACTAAAGGGAACTCAAGGAAGGGATTAACGAATACGGTTGTGTGTTACTTAAATAAATAACAAGGTACTTAAAATCACTTGCTTATTTTACAGTGATTATTTTCATAAGAGTCAAATAGGGAGACATTCATGGGAGCCAGAAGGGCGTTCTTTTGCAATCAACTTTCATCTTTAATTATTTCCTTTCTTATAAGATGAAATCTCTTCAGGCGATTATTTAATTCCGCGATCAAAAGAGACTCAGTCGACCGATTCTCCCACGCGACCACGTTTTGTCAAACGCAAAATCACGATTCACTGATTTTCGATTTTCTTGCTGTGTATTTATTGGGGAAGTTTAGAGTCGAACGATCGAAACAAACCATTGGTAGTCTACAAAGGAAGCTTTCAGGAACTTTATGATTGTTCGTGACCACTTCGTCCTCATCTATTTTTCTATCACCCACACTCAATCTAAATATATAAAAATACTAGGTTTGTAAAGTACGTTAAAGCTAAATCACAGTACACACACACACACACACACACACACACACACACACACATATATATATATATATATATATATACTGTATGGATGTAAAGCATGAAACATGAGTTTCATGTCTTATATCCATACCTCTTTCTCTCTCTCTATCTCTCTCTCTCTCTCTCTATATATATATATATATATATATATATATATATATACTACCGGCCACACCAGTTTTTTTTAAAGAAATGATGTATTTCATACTGTCTTTAGTATTTATTGCCAAATGAAAATATAATGTTTTTTTGTGATTATTATTTTGTAAAATTTACAAAGCATAAAAGCAAAGAACTCATCTGAAACACCCTAAATTCTCTTCGTTCTTTCATTCATAAAACTGCAATATAGGTAATTATTAAATAGTTATTTTCGTTTCATGGACATATTATTATGTGATGTTAACAAAAGAACCATTCTGTTTTTATTTTCAATTATCCACTTAGCAATAAATACTAAAAAATAGTATGAAATATATAATTTTTTTAAAACACTATAACACTTTTTTAAAATGTTGTTTAATTACTTAGTTTCTGGTCATAATAAGATTAGACCAGTGCACATTTGTATTTAAAAGTGTTCAATGTAACAATATTGTAAAACTGTTGAATATTTTCATTTTTCATGACAAACGGAATATAAATATATATATATATATATAGTGCACAGCAAAGAGTGCTGATAAAAAAGTGATGATCTATTCAAAATAAAAAAGCTAAAATATATTCTAATTATAACTCATCCACAGGTGAAGAGGTAAAGCATATTTGCTACATATATATATATATATATATATATATATATAGAGAGAGAGAGAGAGAGAGAAAGAGAAAGAGATAGATAGATAGATAGATAGATAGATAGATAGAGAGATAGATAGATATATGAAAATACATCTCTCTCTCTCTCTATATATATATATATATACATATATATATGTGTGTGTGTGTGTGTAGCTGTATAAATATATAAAGTTAAATAGATAGTTTGAATATTACGTTCAAGCATAAAACAGACTGTCGCTACTCGACAATAGTTGATTAGTTATCAAAATAATTATTCTTTATAAATAATTAACCAGTATTTTTTATTATGAACAATTAAAACAGCCTGAATATTTTAGTTAAGAATAAAACGCTGAAAATGCTACAACCAGCCGAGAATGGATTTCAAAGATATTCGGATATTTGTCATATTTTAGAAAGCAATTTCGGGAACATGTCAACAGCCGTTCATATCTATCTATCTATCTATCTATCTATCTATATATATATATATATATATATATATATATATATATATATATATATATATCCGCCTTGGTCTGTTAATATATTAATATGAGTCTGTTCTACCTCAGACTGTTCATATCTATGTCTGTGTATATATATGACAAAATAAAAACATTTATTCAAAATAATGAGGCAAATATTTTTGTATGTATCTATATAAATACACAATACTTAAAAAACTCAAACACAAATAGACAAAAATATATATATATTCTTGATATAATTTAACGTACATGCATATATGTTTATATGCATACACATGTGTGTGTGTACGTGCGTCTGTGTTCGTGTGTATGTGAATATTTGAGTGTCTGTTTACAATGATTTTCTGATACATTATCGCACAATCACGCACAGACACACGCACACGTGCGTGCACACGTACACCCACCCACACACACCCACACACACACACACACATATATATATATATATATATATATTCTAATAAAATATACATGTTTATTAATATGTATACTTAAAATAAATATGCATTTATTTCTCACCGTTTGAGAGTAATTATTAGTACAAATGTTCGCCCTGATTTATTGCCAGCACCCATTTACACGTCTCCTTATTTTCTGACGGATGCCATTTTGGTTAAGTTATAAATATTTCTATGAAAGGAGTCGAAATATTTACTGGCCTTAAAAAAATATATATTTTCTTACTTAAAGATTGTTAGATATTAACAGATAGATAGATAGATAGATAGATAGATAGATAGATAGATAGATAGATAGATAGATAGATATAAACAAACAAAAACACTTAGATTAGATAGATAGATAGATAGATAGATAGATAGATAGATAGATAGATAGATAGATAGAATAGATGGATAGAACATTACTGGAATAGATAGATAGATAGATAGATAGATAGATAGATAGATAGATAGATAGATAGATAGATAGATTACTGAAGATTAGATAGATAGATAGATAGATAGATAGATAGATAGATAGATAGATAGATAGATAGATATGAACATTACTGGAATAGATAGATAGATAGATAGATAGATATGATCAGAATGAGATAGATAGATAGATAGATAGATAGATAGATAGATAGATAGATAGATATGAACATTACTGAGATAGATAGATAGATAGATAGATAGATAGATAGATAGATAGATAGATAGATAGATAGATATGAACATTACTGAGATAGATAGATAGATAGATAGATAGATAGATAGATAGATAGATAGATAGATATGAAGATTACTGGAATAGATAGATAGATAGATAGATAGATAGATAGATAGATAGATAGATAGATAGATAGATAGATAG
Organism: Ascarosepion bandense; assembly: GCA_037127315.1. NCBI lineage: Eukaryota > Metazoa > Mollusca > Cephalopoda > Sepiida > Sepiidae > Ascarosepion > Ascarosepion bandense. The sequence goes on from JBBBDQ010002040.1 coordinate 4,177,481, forward strand.
ATAGATAGGGATGTTTACTTCTTTGATCTGTTCGTATTGTTCTTTATATAAATATTACATTTATATATATTACAGAATAAATAAAAAACAAAGTAGGACATTTTTCATATTGTAACGTTTCCCTTTTATGAAGCTTCTTCAGATCTGTGTAAAGAAATGCACAATTAAAAAAGTTTATTAACAAATATATAAATGTATGTGTGTGTATGCGTGTTTGCTCGTTTGAGTGTGTAATCGTTTGTGTGCGAGTTTGTGCGTGTTAATGATACATAAATATATACTTGCATATATATATATATATATATATATATATATATATATATATATATATGAACATTTATAATTATATGTATGCTGATAAAACAATTCTGTTTTGATATTATTATTATTATTATTATTATTATTATTATTATTATTATTATTATTATAACTTTTATTTACTATTTTATCCATATCCATATACAGAAATTACACAAAATGATCGAAATTTCCCATTAATGTTATTTTAATTAATTGATTTTAATAAACTGAAAAATAATTTTTTAAATGTGTGAATTCATTAATCCATTAATATCACGGTTTTTAATTTTGTAATGTTGAACTGAATAGAATAAGTAGAAAATATTTATCAAAGTAACGTTCCACGTTTATTAAACGTTCATTTTTTTTAATTATTCTAGGTTCGTTCAGAAATTAATTTTGTTTGAAATTCTATAGATATTAATTTCCCAAGTTTGTGATTCATAATCGACCCTGTTTACTACCTTATTTAACAACACAATATTTTTAATATGATATATCATTATTAATTTGTTTTTCTTGTTAATTTTTATCCTTATGAATTCTGAACATAACAAACTAAATTTGAAAAAGAAATGAATATTTAAATAAGTGAACGCCTTGATCTGTTTTTGTGTTTAATATTCACCTAACCTGTTGTCATTTAGTTTTCAAATAATCGAACATTTTTATATAATTAGTTGCCTTAAAATTTCAGTCACACTTTATTAAATTCTTTTGATGTATTTTTTGCATTTTATTAAAAACCAAAACCTTCTAAAGAAGTTATTTTTTCCACGGCACAAAAATTAATCGGAATGTAAACTTTTGTTTTGTCAGAAAGAAAGGAGACCTACGTGCTCTGAAAATCAGCATTCAAATCCCTGCTTTTTTAATTGTATTCGATCCCCGACAACTTACTCTCGACACTTTTCTATCTCAGATACCAGACAGACTACAAAATATACTGATACAAAGAAATAATATCTTTTTTCGGAATATATTTCTGTCATTTCATTCGATGAGTTGCTAAATACCAACAATTCTTCCGAGATTAGAAGCAAAATTCTTTTTTTCAAACCAATTAAGGAATTAATAGTTCATTTCCAACGATGATACTTAGAAGAGAAAATGTACATGTTTAACTATGATTGGCTCAAGGACTTAGAATGAGAGTCCTGAGAAGAGTGAACTGACAGCACTCCTTAATATTTACTTCATAGGGAAGTGTTCTTCTTTTACTTAGTCTGGAACAAATCCACGGTTGCTGCGCACCAAGTCGTAATCGAACGCCTTAATCTCATCATCATTCTACGGCCTCGGCCGAGATTCAATATCTTGTCAGCAGCTGAATACTTGATGCTTCGCCAGAGCTACCAAGGGTGTTTTTATCGTGACACCATCACGAGATGGGTTGCCTAACACGGCTTAAGAGAGGCCCATTCACCCTCATTGAGAGAAGGATATCCCGCGCCAGTTTCCCAACCTGGTATTTTTACAACCTCGCGGTAATCTAAGCAATAGTCTGTAGAACTCGTAGTAACCATTGCTCAAAACTGTGTTGCCAGAACGAGTCAAGATATTATGTTAATAATAAAAGAAATATTTTATCTGGTATCACAGTTAATTGTTGTCATTGGGATTAACTTATCTTTTTGCTACAAGGATTGATTCTAAGTTATCTACAAGTATGTGTGTGTGAGTGTGCGCACGCTCGTGTGCGCATGTGTCCGTTCCTTCTATTTAGTTTGTATACCCAAAAATTTTAAAAAATTGTTGGGGTGAAGATAAGAAACCGTGCCAACAATACCTGACAGTCTCAGTCTCTGTTACAGACAACAAGAGATGAAACTGTCTTTAATCCTTTTCTTTGTAATAAAGAAAGTACTTTATTAGTCATCTTCTTCTTCTATGTGCCCTGTCCTTTCAGGGCGTAGGCGATCATTTCTTTCCACATCTCCCTATCTCTGGTGGCTCTTAGGAGGCTTTCTTCGGTTACACCACACACAACCCTAGTTCCGTCATGCAAATTAAAATATGTTACAGACGATGATTTTAGGAGGCAAATCCAGACGGAACTTGACATTAAAAGGCTTTTTATTTTAACTTTTTTTTTTCATCAGGGCCTTCAAATATATTCAGTTTTTTCAGCTGTAAATGTTTACCCCTAATTCTATTCATCTTGGTATAATTTTCATATTTCGATCACTTGCCAGAAGATGGTCAGTAATCAATGTTAGTTTGTATTAATGATTTTATTCGTTGACGATCTTTTAAAATAATGCATGAGTGTAAATAATTTATAGACGGAAATATAATTTTAGTAAATAAATTTATATTCGCTTCTTGGTCTTCATGCATGTTTTTTATTAGCAGTTTCGGTTTTGCTTCTAAAACAAAATAAGAGTAACAAATTCTAATTTCAACTAGAACATGAAAATCGATACAGATTTTTTAAAATCGCATTTGTATCGGAATATTGCTTTTACGCTCTCTTAAAATCAATTTTTGCCATTATCATGTACATATCTACATTTAAGAAAGATTCTTAGGAATAATTTTATAAACGAATAAATCTTAAATGAAAAAAATATGAATGTAACGTTCGAAAATGATTGACTGCATTTTAAAATAACTTGCCATTAATTAAGACGTCATTTTAACATGGATTTGTCCTAAAATAATTTTAATGGCTAAAGCAATTATCAGTTGCCTATGCTTATTTTTCGGACTATTTTTTATTTCTTTATTTTTATTTCTTTATTTTTATTTCTTTATTTTATTTTCTTTATTGTTGTTTTGAGATTTGTCATTGCAATTTTTCGTAGAATTTAAAATGTATATTTCACAAATCAAAATTAGTTTAGAGTTCATAAATCCATATCTGGTGGTAAATATGACAGCCATTGATTTAAATTATATGAAATATTTAATTTGTAAGTATAAATGGTTTTAAATTATGTTTAATTACGAAAAAACATATATTTTACAAAATATTTTAATTTATTTTTTCAATAAAAAACTCTTGTATTTGTCTATACTTCTGAGATGGAGGTAGTATTTACATGATTTACACTGTTCGGACTGTTGTCTCCGACCTTCTTCAGGTGTTAGGAACTCTATAACCTGAAGAAGACCGGAGCGTACAACGGCCGAAACTTCGTAAACATGACAATAATGATAAGAACAACAGTCGTAGTCAAAATAATCTAAACTCTTGTATTTTCAATGGACTTAAACCGACACGGCTTCATTAATTAAAAAAAAATCTATTATACAGGGAATATTACAGATGAAAAATCTCTGCCATATAATGAAATTATTAATCTTCGTGTCTACAAAGTGCGATGGATGAATTATCGTCTAAATTACGCAAAAATAAAAATAACACTTGTTGTATTCATATGCATGTCTCCACCATATAAATAGCAGTTGATACAACTGGTGGCTAAACTAGTCCTGACGCAAAAGAATAAACTACTACAGAAGCAGTAGTGAATACTTCTAGCTGATATTAGCTTACCACATTCTATTCACTATTATTTCGTTAGTAGTTTACTCTTCAATGTCAAGACTAGCTTAATCAAAGGAGTATCCTGTACATACAGTGGTAGGATAATTCTCTAAGAGAGCTCTAAGCATATATGCATATAAATACATATAGAGCAAATACAAGAAAATTAAAACAGACACGTTATTTCATGATGAATCGGAAGCATAGGCCTATTTCAGACGAAACATCGTCAGCTTCCGTCTTTATTTTACAAAAGATTTTACACGAATATTAATCGCCATTTGGTATATATATATATATATATATATATATATATATATATATATATATATATTATCATATCGCTCCAAGCAAGTCATTTTACTGCCACTGTTTTGCAGGGGGTTACATAGAAAGAAAGATATGACAAAGAATGACAGGTTATAGGGGGTGTCAGGAAGTGGGTAAGAGAAGGATGAGAATACTGATGATAGTGGAGTGAATGGAGAAAGGAGCATGAGAGAGAGGACTCAGGTTAGTGAGAGAGAAGATGACTATTGACTTTACATTTAAATTCTTGGAGATTGTAGTTGTCGGGGAAGCAAGTTTATGGAAGAGAATTCCACAGGTGGGAAGGAGCGAGAAAAGAAGCTACGATGGATAAATTGTCGTTTAAATGACACAAAAATGAATACAATACTGACGTTATTTTAACAGATATATTTACCAAAATTATGCAAAAATATCTTAAAGTACGAAAGAGTAACTATATTCCATAAAATCGCCATTGGCTTCTACCACATCCTTCAGACGATTTTCTGCCTACTGCATATTTTCGGGACGGTCTCCTTGTTCAAATTGATGAATGTTGCCATAACTCTTGCCTTCAGATCATCTTTGATGTTACAAGGAGTTCTATTGGCCTATCGCTGAGCCGCGCCCCACACATAATCGGGAGAGTTAGGTGGTTAGATTGAAGGGGTAATGTAGATGCATACATTGTCTGACAACCATGGCTGAGTTCTCCAGCTTTTATGACATACTGCAGCGCACTGTTAGCAGACATAGAATGTCCCATCAAAGCACTCGATGAAGGCAACCGTGTTGAGTCAGAGGCCCTCACCGATTACTTTCGAAGTTCTTTTCTTGTCACAACGATCAGGGTGAAATTTTCCAGCTGATGTACCTTCGTAATCACCATTAGACTCATCCAACTCTTTCCAAATTCTCTGCACTGTCTCACATCGACACCTAAACACTCAGAAATTTCTTTCTTTTAATTTCTAAATTACTGATGGAGGGAATTTCATCATGTTGCTCTTTTTATTACAGACGGTGTCCAACTGACCCTACTATACTGTGCAGTCGACAAAATAAAAAAAAAACAACGTGCATGTGAAATTAAAAATATAAAATTGCAAAAATTTAACCATCGAAACCAATATATATATATAACTGTGTGTGTGTGAATAAAAGAAGATAAATATGAGTGTGTATACGTGGGGGTAGTAAGTAGAGAGGGTCGATGAAGCGTCTGTGTGTGCATGTGCCTCCATAGCATTATGCATATACTTACAAGTAAGTATGTAAACATTATATATATATATATATATATATATATATATATATATATATAACTTTAAACGTGATTTTTAGTGGATACCCAATACTTGACCTACTAATATTAGCATTAAACTTGATAAAAATGTGTCGGATGACTAAATAAAAATATATTAATTCTTTAGCGTTATCCATATATACAGAATTATATTGCGAGAATTTCAGTATCGGACACAATATATATATATATATATATGTGTGTGTGTGTGTGTGTGTGTGTGTGTGTGTAAAAGTAGATATATACGAGTGTGTATAAGTGGGGGTAGTAAGTAGAGGTGAGGGTGTCGCGGGAACGTGTGTGTTTGTATGTGCCTCCGTAGTATTATGCATATACTTACAGGTAAGTATGTAAACATTATATATATATATATATATATATATAAAATTACACATTTTCGTAATAAAAATTTATCGTAAATAATCAGGCCGGTAGATATAAATATATAAGACTGTTTCATTAAAAACAGAATATCTACTTAAATACGAGTATCGATAAAAAATAATGTTCAAACAATTCATTTCAAATTTTTGGTTGATTATAACTAAGTTTCGTTAAAATTCGTTTATTTCCGTAATATATATATATATATATATATATATATATATATATATATATGTGTGTGTGTGTGTGTGTGTGTGTGTGTGTGTGTTTGTGTGTGTGTGTGTGTGTGTGTTTAAATTTGTATTTGTATATATACTAACGCTATTTATTCACAAAATGAATGTAGATAAATGAAAATGTAAGGTCAGTCTGACGCTGGAATATGAAAGAGGAACACATGGTGAGAATCAACTTTACTGAATGGTTTTCCGTTGTCTTGCTTCCTACTTAGTGAATAAAACTCTTTTTATCAGCGCAAGTGTTCGAGCCTAAATTAATCTCAGTATATCGAATTATGGATACTTTCATAATAGAAAGATAAGAGCAAGAAATTTTACCCAGTTTCATTTCTTCCTTTCAACCTTATATTCAATTCACTAAATATTAAAAGAAAAGGGAAATTATCTTTTTTTGCTTTTTAAGTTAAAAATATTCTTAAAGTCCGACATTGAGTGAAACTAAGCAGCTTTAAAGCTTCATTACTAATTCAGTTCTCAACCAAATTTCAAACAATTGTATAGGACACCTCTTTACCTACATTTTGGGAAGATTTTAAAAAAAAATTTGGTTCAGTAGAATTAAAGTTACATCAAAATATGTGATGTCCGAAAAGGGAGACTAACTGTATAAGTACATAAGTGAGTGACTGACTAACGCTTCTAATATTAAATATCATTATTATTATAACTTTTTCTGTTTCATATTTTTGCATGAGGTTTTCAACATTTAAATTCTGATATTTTTTTTTAAATTTTCATTTTTATACAAAATAATCTTTGAATATCAATAGATTGGAACAAGCATTATTTTTTTACTTATTATTAATAAAGGGCAGTAAAAATAATGATTTTTCCAATCTATTGATATTCAAAGATTATTTTTGTCTAAAAATGAAAATTTAAAAAACAGAATAAAATATTCTATTTCGATCTACATTGATAAACCGAGTTCATGCATGATCTGAAAATAAAAAGAAAAGAAAAAATATCGTAATCATTCTTTCGTTTAAACGCACTTACCGACATCTTTATAATTCCGAGATAAAATGCGAAATGATGATATAAAAGCAGTGATATTACGGATTAGTTTTAAAGATTTAATTGTTTTAAGATAAACAATGTTTTATGAAATTCGTTTGCCAGACGTAATGTGTTACAGTTGGTACAAATTAATCTGTTAGAAAAATAGCGATCGATTTAGAATTTAACATTCAATATACTCTATTTTAAGAATCATCCTCAAATTAAGAATTCTCATCCAATACGATAAAGTCATTGATACACACGACACATGTGTTGACAGATATATATATATATATAGACATAATATATATATATAATTATATGTAACTTATTATATAACTACATATATATATATATATATATATATATATATATATCTGCCTTCTTCTATGGAACTTATTATATATATATATATATATATATATATATATATATATATATATATCCTGCCTTCTTCTACCGAACGCCCATACACCAGAGGTAGAATTGCCGACTGACGCCAATTCGGTCGGGTATCAGTCCTAGGTAAAAAGCAATCGGAGTCTAACCGTACTGATGAGCTTTGATACAGCAAAACAGATCTGTCTGTGGATGACTATATATATATATATATATATATATATATATATATATGTGTGTATTTGTGTGGATGTCTTTATGCATACAATCATTTTATATGCTTTTGTACATATGTTTCATTTTATACTTTTCTGATTATAATTCTCTCTCGTTCTCTCTTTATATATATGTGTGTGTGTGTGTGTGTGTGTGTGTGTGTGGATATTTGTGTATGTGTGTACATGTGTGTATATGTGTGTATGTCTATCTGCGTAGTGTGTGTGCATGACTTTTCGTGTGGATGTGTGTGTGTACCTGTGTGCATATATATATATTGTATATTTGTAAAACTACAATGACATATATTGAGAGAGGTACATATATATATGAATGTATATGTCTATATGTATATATATTTATATATGTATGTATATATGTATATTTATATATGTATATAAATTATTTTAAATGGATGTTGCGTCAAAACCTGCCACTATATTTGGTGGGGAATTAAATTCCTTCAAACGATAATAATTGTACTTTAAAATTACATGTACTACACACACACACACACACACACACACACACACACACACACACACACACACACATCTAACATTGCCTAATGACACAATTCTATCTCGAAAGATGGAACCTCTCGTGTCGCAATGTACATTTAATTCATAATTATATGATTATATTATGATCTACAATATTTATTGCATTGAGCACTGTTTATAAAAAATAAATGCTAGGGAGCTCAAAATCGTAAAACCGTAGGTCCTCTTTAACTGGATATATATATATATATATATATATATATATATATATATATATATATCGTGGGGATTCATCGGCCCATGTAACGCACCTCGACTGAAATTCTTCAGGCTATGTCAGTTCGAGATACTGGCGTCAGCGTTTCTACATATATATATACAAACATATATATTTACAACACTTTGCAAAAGTATTAGGACAGCGACTATTTTATCTTTAATGAGGCATATTGACAGAAAAATAAACAATTTAATTAAAGTTATTTTATATGATTTGCTGAACAAATGCTTTAATAAGAAGAAAATTCTAGTTACAAAATTAATTTAATATTTAGTATAATAGCCTTTAGCTTTGATCACAGCCTTCATTCTGTCAGACATTGACATCACAAGCTTCTTTAATGTATCTAATGGTATCTCCTGCCAAGCAGCTTGTATTTCTTCCCAAAGTCTGTCTTGTGAAGTAACATGAGATTTATCAGTTTTCTAATCCAAAATATCTCATAGATGTTCAATAGGATTGAGATCAGGGCTTTGTGAATTAAAAACTTTGAAGAATTAAAACCATTTTGGAAAAACCCAGACCACGACTAAAAACATATGGGAAAAATACACACACAAAAAAACTGAGATAACATTCGATATATTGAAGAAGCTTGTGATTTCAATGCCTGACAGAATGAAGGCTGTAATCAAAGCAAAAGGCTATTACACTAAATATTAAATTTATTTTGTAATAAGTATTTTTTCTTGTTAAAGCATTTGTTGAGTAAATTAAGTAAAATTACTTCAATTAAATTATTTTCCGTCAATATGTCCCATAAAAGATAAAATAGTTCTTGTCATAAGACTTTTGCACAGTACTATATATATATATATATATATATATATATATATATATATATATATATACTAGGTGACATTGGTAAATTGTCGCAATTATTTTATTATTTTAAAGCAAATTTTAAAGCAATACTAAATATTAAATAAATTTTGTAACACGTATTTTTTCTTGTTAAAGTATTAAATTAAGTAAAATTACTTTAATTAAATTGCTTATTTTCTGTCAATATGTCCCATAAAAGATAAAATGGTTCTTGTCATAATACTTTTACACAGTACTATATATATATATATATATATATATATATATATATATATATATATATAAAGCATTCGATTTAAAAAATCATATCATACTTATCCTAAGAAATACATAGGTGAAATTTTGAATATATATAAAAGAACTAGAAAAGAATATTTTTAAAATTCTCTGTATTCGTCGTTCATCGTAATATGTCTCATCATAATCTTAATTTAATGAATGCAGTTCTGATCCAAATAAGAACTAGTTCATTCATGCGAAAATATATTGAATGTGCACTAACTACTGAATCGTCTACGGTAAATTTACATCTAGGTTCATACGGTAAGTCGCCATTCTTAACGAATATGCTGCTATTACAATGTGGATTATTTCTGAACAGGCGGCACTAAAATATAAACCCTAAGAGGGTAGAAAACTTGATTGGACTTAGGAATATCACACACTAAAATTTAACTTTTAAACTTAAACCTACTTGATGTCTTCATCTCTGAACATATATCTATAAACTAAATTTATTGTATATTGTTCCCTCTATACATATATATTATTTCCTCAGTAAAAATATTTTTAGTTTGAAGGTGTCATTTTGAAGGACAAAACGCGTCACATTTTTTATATTTTATTCATTAATCAACAAAATTATATACTTATATATTTTTTAAAGGATTATATATCCAACATTATTCCTCGTGATTATAAACGCTATTTTTATACAAACATTTTTTAAAATTTAATCTTAAGTGAAATGAATAACAACCAGCCTAGTTTTAGAAATCCGACTAAGAGTGGCAGTCTTTTTCTTCAGTACGACTTCTCAATTTTGGTATTAATTTCACTGTACCAACTAAGTATATATATATATATATATGTATATATATATATATATATATATATATATATATATGTTTAAAATTATTCAGTTAAAACATTAAAAATAAATAAAAGAACTTCCAAGATTAAAAAATAACATCCTTGATAATTTCTAAAAGAATAGACGAAAGCAGTCAGATACACAGAACATTCGGTCAATTTTTCCACAAAAAAAAAAAAATATATATATATATATAAACACATGAAAAGTTAAACAAAAATCTTAATCGCAGTACCTTATCTAATGTCTTTAATAGAACTTGTATAAAAGAGAGAATATATATATATAAGCATGAGGATAAACTATTCTTAGCCGACGCGTTTCGTCTTCTGAGGGGCTTTATCAAGTCAATGTTGAATTTATTTTATTGCACATGTTTATATACAGACGCGAGGATATTGGTTTATGAAGGCTTTTAAATTTAAGAATATTCACAGATGTTCATCAGGTGGTTGAAAACTCAGTTAAATCATGCGGAGAACAAAAAGTGGGATATTTCAAAGTCGGGCAAAAGTAAGTGAGTAATATTCAAGAAATTTTTTTAATGATGGTTATTGTGAGAGATAGGTATAAGATATATATATATATATATATATATATATATATATATATATATATATACTACCGGCCATAATTATCAGACCACCCCAGGTTTTTCAAAAGAAATGATGTATTTCATACTATTTTTGGTATTTTTTGTCAAATGAAAATTGAATGGTTCTTTTGTTATTATTACTTGCAAAATTTTACAAGGCTTATGAGCAAAGATGAACTTGTCCGAATCAGCCTAAATTTTCTTCATTATTTCATTGATGAAACTGAAATATAGGTAATTATTAAATATTTATAAATTCATTTGATGCACATATTGTGCAGTATTAACAAAAAAAAACATTCTATTTTCATTTACAATTATTCACTTGGCAATAAATACTAAAAAATAGTATGAAATACATCATTTTTTTAAAACACTGTGGTGGCCTAATAATTATGGCCGGTAGTGTATATATATATTTGTGTGTGTTATATGTTTATGGATTTATTTTGCCTATAATGAAATGTATTTGCATAAAAGTTTTCTGAAGTAGAACATACTCTAGTTAATAAATTTATTTTAAAAATCGTAAGTGAAAATTAGACGTTTATTTAGTGGAATATCAGACACGAACCACTGAACGACGATCGATGATAGAAACAATACTAAACACAAAGGAAGCATTGATTGGTGCGTCAGCGATCGATACTTTGGTAAAACTTAACCTGCCAACATGCCGCCGGTTTAAATTTCGAAGCCGCACGATGAATGCGCCATCATCTTTACGAAATGAGCCAGATACCTTCATCCTTAGAACTTCTAAAATGTGATGCTGACTTGATCTTGTTGAACGCGAAAGACAATTAATAGTATAAACATGGAAATTAGTGGAACATTAAAGCCTGCAATAAATTCAAGTTGATATAACTGAGACGACATAACAGCGAATCAATTAAGTCATTAGTCCGATTATTCTGTTTTGTTTATCACGGAGAAAATGTTGACTTTTATGGACAAAATGAAAAGAATTTCTAAGGATTATATTTCGGCTCGGAACTAGAAATCAGTTCGAGTTCGAATTTCAGTTGTATCTTAGGCACAAATATCTCTGAGAAGGGTATTAATACATCTCTTCTCCCTCCAGCTATGGGTTAAATGGCAGAACAGATTGGGTTCTATAGCCTTAGTTGGCTAACAGTCTAGAGCAAAAGGCAATGGCAACCTACGAGGGGAAAATTTTCTACTCACTCAGCTTATATCACTTATAGGATTTAACTGACTGATATTTATTGATATAAAGTTAAAAATGTATCTGTCCCCTAGCATCATCTGTTAATTTATCTGCCTTTTCATATCTATCTATCTATCTATCTATCTATCTATCTATCTATCTATCTATCTATCTATCTATCTCAGTCTGTTCATTATCTATCTATCTATCTATCTATCTATCTATCTATCTATCTATCTATTTCAGTCTGTTCATTATCTATCTATCTATCTATCTATCTATCTATCTATCTATCTATCTATTTCAGTCTGTTCTTATCTTATCTATCTATCTATCTATCTATCTATCTATCTATCTATCTATCTATCTCAGTCTGTTCATTATCTATCTATCTATCTATCTATCTATCTATCTATCTATCTCAGTCTGTTCATTATCTATCTATCTATCTATCTATCTATCTATCTTTCTATCTATCACAGTCTGTTCATTATCTATCTATCTATCTATCTATCTATCTATCTCATTCTGTTCATATCTATCTATCTATCTATCTATCTATCTATCTATCTCATTCTGTTCATATCTATCTATCTATCTATCTATCTATCTATCTATCTATCTCATTCTGTTCATATCTATCTATCTATCTATCTATCTATCTATCTATCACTGTTTCTTAATATCTATATCTGCTATTCTGTTCATATCTATATGTCTGTCTGTCTGTTTACATTAATTAATCTATCTGTTATTCTATCTTTTGCATAATAAATTATACACATAAACGCATTAAGCTGCTGGTTGGTATCTATGAGGAAAGAAAAGATAAAATATTTGCACACCGGCAAATATATATTTGTATTTCATTTTATTACCTGTTATCACAGATGATAAACTGAGTTTTAAATATCTTGATTATGCATTTAACTGACTGATATTTATTGATATAAAGTTAAAAATGTATCTGTCCCCTACCAGCATCTGTTAATTTATCTGCCTGTTCATATCTATCTATCTATCTATCTATCTATCTATCTATCTATCTATCTATCTATCTATCTATCTCATTCTGTTCATATCTATCTATCTATCTATCTATCTATCTATCTATCTATCTATCTATCTATCTATCTATCTCACACTGTTCATATCTATCTATCTATCTATCTATCTATCTATCTCACACTGTTCATATCTATCTATCTATCTATCTATCTATCTATCTATCTATCTATCTCACACTGTTCACTATCTATCTATCTATCTATCTATCTATCTCACACTGTTCATATCTATCTATCTATCTATCTATCTATCTATCTATCTATCTATCTATCTATCTATCTCACACTGTTCATATCTATCTATCTATCTATCTACCTATCTCACACTGTTCTATATCTATCTATCTATCTATCTATCTATCTATCTATCTATCTATCTATCTATCTATCTATCTATCTATCTCACACTGTTCATATCTATCTATCTATCTATCTATCTATCTCACACTGTTCATATCTATCTATCTATCTATCTATCTATCTATCTATCTATCTATCTATCTATCTATCAAACACACACACACACACACACACACACACACACACACATATATATATATATATATATATATATATATATGTATGGCGCTGATGATGTTCCCCTATGGTTGCCAAGACTTTATTAATTTATGCGCAGTACTAGATTGGCGGAAAAGTCTCACCAACTGGCGAAATGCAAGCGCAAGTCCTATTCTAAGAGTTTCTTCTCTCGCTTGTGAAACTCCCTTTTGGCTTCTTGCTATCCGCACAACTTGGCTCTTAAAAAATCTATTGCAATGTCAATCAATATCTTCTGCCTTCTTGTCATCTCTTCTTAATGTTTCTCTCTCTCTCTCTATCTCTCTCTCTCTCTCTCGCTCTCATATTTATTAACACTCAATAACTCATTGCCTCTTAGTAACATGACTGCATGTTTTAGAACGAAATGTTTAGAAGTCACTTACACACGCACGCTCATGTGTGTGTGTGTGTGTGTGTGTGTGTCATTCGGCAGGATTTGAAAATGCGTCTCCTAAGGGAAACTCTCATTACATCCGATGTGTTTGTGTGTGTGTGTAGTTATAGTCATCTGCAGACAGATGTGTTTCGCTGCATCACAGCTCATCAGTACGTTTACATATCCGATTACCTTTTACCCAGGATTGAAACCCGACCGAATTGGCGTCAATCGGCGCTTCTACCTCTGAGCTATGGGCGCTCGGTAGGCAGATCTTTAGCGTGTGATATATCATGTATTTATGTACCTTTTAATTCATTTGCAATTCATTTGCTTAAATTTTATTTTTAATGAATACTCGTATTTGAGTAGACACTCTGCTTTTTAATCAAGCAATACATTTATTTACTTCTACTGGCCAGAATAGACGAGAAATCTTGTTTCTCCGGTAGAATTCGAACATGCGTCTCCAAGGGAAAACTATCATTAGAGGCGACGTATCTTAAGCGCTCGAACAGGCGCAATTAATTATGCAGGCAAGCAGATATGAATAAATATACTGTTTAATTCTCCCACCCCCCACCCACCAAAAAAAAAAGCATTTACACAAATACAAATATATATTAAAAATAATGTTTAAACAAATAAATTAAAAATATGCCTGAGTTAATCCTTTTCGTGACGGATTTCGTTAAAATATCGTATATATATATATATATATATATATATATATATATATATATATATATATATATGTTTGTGTGTGTGTGTGTGTTACTTTTCTAACTACCTATCTATATAAAGGTTCAAAGCCCCAAACTAATAGCGATGATTAATACTTGAACAATCAGTTGATTTTTTAATCTATTCCTTAAGTAAACATTCGTCTATACACATATGTAGGATGTGCGTTGTGGTACAGTGGATATCGGCTCGGAACGAAAAACCGGGGAACCGAGTTCGAATTCCAGTTGAATCCATTGTATTCACTTACGCGCAAATACCCTGGTTAAAGGTATTAATCCGTCTATTCCTTCCAGTTATGGGTTAAATAGCAGGACAGACTGGATTCTATAGCCTTGGTCGGCAACCAGTCTACCGCAGAAAGCAATGGCAACCTACTGCGGGATAATCTTCTGCCCAGTCAGTCATGTCTCTTTCGAGACATGATCGCCCAAGCGTGTATTACGTATGGCACTTAACTGACTGATACATATATGTACACACACATAGCCGTATATATATATATACGTGTGTTTGTGTACATATATGTTTGTATATGCACATTTATATATATATATATAATTATTTATTTATTTATGTTAGCGTTTATTTATTTAATTTAACGTATTTATCACAATTTATAATTTGCATCGAATTTTGTGCCAGGACATTAAAAATGACAGCACTTTTAAATCGAAGAGAAAATCATGACATAATCAAGATGTTAACTTTCAAGGATATTCCCGCCAAAATGCAAAGAAAGAATCTCCTATCAATAAGGATCAGAGCAATAACAACTGGCGAACTTGGGAAAACTATTTTCCTGAAAAAACTGTTTTTTAGAGTAAGATTTGATAAATTTCACTCGACAGTTGCACTGTTTGTTCAGTCAATGAATGCCAAGTATTTTACTTATAACGGTCTGATTTCCTAATAATCAGGGTTTAAGACAGAAACTAAAAGAATTAAGGGTTTTATGCGTGTTTTTGGATGCATACATGGAAGAGAGAGAGAGAGAGATTGAGAGAGGGAGAAAAAAAAGAAAGAAATCGATAGACCTATGTATATCTTCACATATACGCATGCATATGTATGTGAAGATCTCTTTCTCTCTCTTTCTATATATATATATATATATATATACCAGCGGTCATAATTATTAGGTCATCACAGTTTTTTTTTTAAATGATGTATTTCATATTATTTTTAGTTTTTATTGCTAAGTGGATAATTCTAAATGAAAATAGAATGATTTTTTTTTAATACTGCGCAATAATATGTGCATCAAATGAACTGTTCTGGTGTCCAGTTTTTGTGCTCACTTCCCCATGCTAGTCTCTTCTTCTTATTGGCTGGGCGAAGCAAACGCTTCCCGACTGCCTTGTAAAATTTTGAAAAGTAATAATAACAAAAGGACCATTCTATTTTCATTTAGAATTATCTACTTGTCAATAAATACTAAAAATATTATGAAATACATTATTTTTTTAAAACTGAGGTGGCCTGATAGTTATGGCCGGTAGTGTATATATATATATATATATATATATATATATATATAACATTTATAAATTTATATTTTATAAATATATATATATATAACATTTATAAATTTATCTTATTATATATATATATTTTCTAAACATATGCTATTAAATATAAGAGACAATGAATGTCTATTATGTTTAATCATGAGCCGTTCTAAACGTTGTATTTTGGCTTTACTTCAGTTGAAAATTAAGACAAAAATTCTCCAACATTTGGATAATTATTTATTGATTTGCTTCTAAGCTTTCGGCTCACATGAGCCATCTTCAGAGAGGTTATTTAGACTGAAATATAATAACTATTTTTAGATTTTGGACAATTTTACTTTTAGATAGAGTGAAAAAATTTGAAAATTTGGCTTTGTCTATCTTTACAAAGGGAAAGGGGTGAACGGGTGGAATAGGAAGTGGTGTTTGATGAAAACGTGGCTTAAACAAACAGAAAGAGAGGGAGGGAAGGGGTCAGGAGGAGAAGTAAAAAGAAAAGAAAAAAGAAAAATTTCCATATTTGAGAGACGCTCGATTTCGTATCAAACAAAACTAGCGTTTATAAATGGGTTAAATATTAGAAAAAAATACTTTTAGAAAAACATATTCAGGGGAAAAGGCTGATATATGATTTAATTAAATTTAATTAAGTTAATCTAATTAATGATAAATCAAGATTTAAATAAAATAAAAATAAATTTAAAATAGAAAAAATAAAATAAATAATAATAATAATTTAATTTAATTTAATTTTTTAATATATATATATATATATATATATATATATATATATATATATATATATATATATAGGATTAATGTAGATAAGTTTATCAGTTAACTGATCAGTCATACTGCCTTCGGAATTTCGTGAGGGTACCGTTATTATGTCTTCATTCTTCTGGGCTGAAGTTCTATATTAAAAACAAACAATGCTTGACAGTAAGCATAATCACAACTCATCACTATATGTATAGAGATGTGTGTGTGTGTGTGTGTGTGTGTGTGTGTGTGTGTGTGTGTGAAGGTGCTACATCAGAATTTGTTCAAGAAATGTTCAGAAATGTGGAATAGTATTTACATTTCAGAACTCGAAGTAATTCCTTTCGCTTGGGCTGTCAACTTTTTTGCGCAACACACATGTATTTTGAATTCATTCTTTTAAGCATTATTTTTAATAAATAACTCATATTTGAGTCGATGCTTTGTTTTAGTATTTTTTATAATTATAATTATTTAAATCTATTGGCTTGAATAACCGAGAAATCTTATTAGGAAAATATGCGCCCTCCAGCAGGATTCGCACTTGCATCCCCTAGTGGAAGATATTATCAGATCTGACGTGACTTAAACGCTCGACTACGTAGAACTCATGATTAAACAAAACCCGAATACTGTTTGAAATACACGTTTTTTCCGATTTTTCGAAATATTCCTATTTCCTCTGATTTCGTATCATAATATAAACTAAAACAATTTATTTACGAAATTTTACGAAGTCCGTTACGAAATGGATTAACTTCGACATATTTTTTAATTTATTTGATTAAATATGTATGGATAATCATTGTTATCGTTATTATTTAATATATTATTTTTATTCCATTTTTCTAATCTGTAATTACGTTGTAGCTCAGTGGATATCGGGGGAACCGAGTTCAAATCCAGTTCAATTATTTGCATTCACTTACGCGCAAATACCCTTTTCTAATGTAATAATCCGTCTCTCCCCGCCAGTTATGGGTTAAATAACAGGACAGATTGGGTTCTATAGCCTTGGCTGGCAACTAGTCTATTGCAGAAAGTAATGTCAACCTACTGCGAGATAATCTTCTGCCCAGTCAGTCATGTCTCTTTCGAAACATGACCGCCCAAAAGCGTGTATCACGTATTGCATATAACTGACTGACTGAATATAATATTTGGAAACATGATTGAGGCTTCTACTGGGCACAAAGTGGAGGATCAGATTTATTTTGTTATGAAGTAATAAACTGATCCTTCACTAATTATTACTTTATAAAAAAAAATACATCTTTTACCCCTCTAGCTATGAGTCAAATAACAGGACAGATTGGGTGGGTTCTATAGCCTTGGCTGGTAACCAGTCTACTGCAAAAAGTAAAGACAACCTACTGGGGGATAATCTACCCAGTCAGTCATGTCTTTTTTGAGACATGATCACCCAAGCGTGTATTACGCATGGCCAATGATTGACGGAATATAAATAAAAATGTCATTGTTCCACGGTGAAGATTTATATAAAGCCTTTTCTATCCAAGAACGATAGAGATTTTCAAATGAAAGACAATGAATTTCTGCTGAAATTCTCTATATTTCAGCAGAAATTGCACAGTAATTAGTAATTCTCTTCTCTTTATATAGCATTAATATTACTTTTTAGTTGCTTTGTCACACGTCTAATCTCCCTACCAACCCTCTAATCGACTAATTGGAATTGTCACCTAAATTCTAATGTATTGGTTAATGGGGAAAAAAGAGATCAAAGATCGCGAGTACGAGCCATCGTAAGTGATTTATACTTAATTATAACAATGGCAGACAATAGAAGATTAAATTAAGCGATGTTTTCAACTTGTGTTACCGGAACCAGAGTTTCCGTCTACGCCGCTCAAATATTCTACCGGACTAAATGTTACCGTAGGTGTGATGGCCAAGTCATAAAAATGAGAGAACTCTCGCGGAAAACCTTTGATTACGACATCCCACGCCCGATGAGTACGTGATTCTGTAATTTCTAGTTTAGAGACAGTAATCATCACGCCGCCGTAGCCCCACTTAAAAAATGTCATGCATTATAAGAATTTCATTTTCTAAAATTCTGTCACACTCTGGAACTCCTTGCGTTATAGTGGCTTTGTTTCTTTGAGGTGAAATGATTAAAATATTCTATCTATCTATCTATCTATCTATCTATCTATCTATCTATCTATCTCAGCCTGTTCCTATCTATCTATCTATCTATCTATCTATCTCAGCCTGTTCCTATCTATCTATCTATCTATCTATCTATCTATCTATCTATCTATCTATCTATCTCAGCCTGTTCCTATCTATCTATCTATCTATCTATCTATCTATCTATCTATCTATCTCAGCCTGTTCCTATCTATCTATCTATCTATCTATCTATCTATCTATCTATCTATCTATCTATCTCAGCCTGTTCCTATCTATCTATCTATCTATCTATCTATCTATCTATCTATCTATCTCAGCCTGTTCCTATCTATCTATCTATCTATCTATCTATCTATCTATCTATCTATCTATCTATTTATCTATGTCAGCCTGTTCCTATCTATCTATCTATCTATCTATCTATCTATCTATTTATCTATCTCCGTATTGGAGGGCCTGTTGCAATCATAGAAATACTTTTAATTGTTCATCCGCCATGAAATGTATACATGGAGTACCCGATAGATGAGGACAAGTAGCGAGCGAGACAGAGAAAGAGAGACAGAGAGAAAGAGATGATGTGCAGTGACATTTACACATAAATGAGCGCACTTACATAATTGTGTTTATTATGTAAGTGTGTAAGTGGTGCGCTCACTGGGGGGGGGGGGGGCGAAGCAAAAGTCTTAATATATGCGTCAATCCGCATGTCTAGGAAGAGATGAAAACATTTTAATCTTCCTTTGCAGGCCACACGGATATATAACTCTTTCAATACAATAACATATGCGGCAATAAGTTCAATATCCGTTTGATTTCATTTTAGAGACTCAAACCAAAATAATGGTCACCCAAAAACACATACGCACATAGATAGATAGATAGATAGATAGATAGATAGATAGATAGATAGATAGATAGATAGAATTAGTTATAATATTTTAATCATTTCACCTCAAAGAAACCAAGCCACTATGACGCAAGGAGTTACAGAGAGTGACAGAATTTTAGAAAATGAAATTCTTATAAAACAGTGAAAAAAATAAAAGAACATCAATTAAGAAGACAGAAAATAACTATAGATTTAGATTTTTGAAGATAAAATTTGACCGGAAATCTAGAAACCGGAAGAGAGTTTCACAAGCGAGAAAAGAAAATGTTATTCTAGTGTTTATGGTCATATTTCACGATTTCAACTGCAAGATAAAACATCACCACAAATCGAATAGTACTCTTACATTCTTAAAGTCTAAACATATAACATACAGATATGCTTTTGTGTATATTGATAATATCCTGTGACGAATAGACGGAGTGATTACTGGATGGTGCCTCTACCAAACCTAAAAGTCAGGATGTTGAAGCTAACGCCAATAATCTAATTGACAAATTATATATATATATATATATATATATATATATATATATATATATATATATATATATATATATATATTAATTATAGTTATAATACCAATCTCGACAAAACTAATTCTGTCAAGATTATCAATAATTAAACTACAATTAGATGTGGGTTTTGGTGCAGTGGATATCGGCTCGGAACGAGAAATCGGGGAGCCGAGTTCGAATTCCAGCTGAATTCATTGCGTTCACATACGCGCAAATACCCTTGAGAAAGGTATTAATCCGTCTATTCCTTCCAGTTATGGGTTAAATAACAGGACAAATTGGGTTCTATAGCCTTGGTCGTCAACCAGTCTACCGCAGAAAGCAATGGCAACCTACTGCGGGATAATCTTCTGCCCAGTCAGTGATGTCTCTTTCGAGACATGATCGTCCAAGCGTGTATCACGTATGGCACTTAACTGACTTGAAACCCACGGGGAACTAACCCAGAGGGAAAAGAAGTGGAAGAAAAAAGGAACAAACGAAAAACTTGAACAAAAAGTCAAGCATTCGTGAGAAAGAAAAAAAAACTCAAGACGAAAACCTTAACAATAAAGAGCTCAATACGAAAGCAGAGTACAAGAAGTACCCAACGCGAAAGTAGAGTAAACAAGAACGAAAATCTAAGGGTGAGCCAACAACCTACCACGGTTTGGCTTAACAGTTCGTCAGGGAAAATTGGCTAATTTTCTCTGACCAGCTGTTAAGCAAAACCGTGTTAGGTTGTTGGCTCACCCTTAGATTTTCGTTCTCTCTCTCTCTCTCTCTCTCTCTCTATATATATATATATATATATATATATACATATATATTATTAAAGTGTGTTTACATTGTGTATATAATTCAGTACAATCTACCTTCCTCCGCCCATATCTTAGAGGTAGAATCGTCGATTGATGTCAGTTTCGATCCTGGCTAGAAGCAATCGGATGTCTAACCGTACTGATAAGCTGTGATACATCGAAACAGGACAGTCTGCGGATGACTATATGTATAGAGAGAGAAACAGAGACAGAGAGAGACAGACAGACAAAGAGAATGAGAGATGTAATTTCGGAAGAAATGTTTACGACTTATTACACAAATCATCCCCGCACAGACCCGCTTGCACAAAATAGGCATAAAAGGGGGTACTTTTCCAGCTGACTTGTAGAATCCCCTACAAATGATACAGTTGTGTTTTCTGTCAAGATATGACAGATATTTTGCAATAACAATTTCTATTCCAGTATTGATTTGAATATTTAGTCGCCGTTGGTGTCAATCTAATAATATTTACTTAGTGTTTCTCAAACGTTCGATCAGGCACAAACGTAATTTTGGCCTCTTACACCACAAACGCCTACAAATCCATTGCACACACAGTTAACATTCTTCTCTTTATTTATTATTGATTATTATATATTTTTCCATTATACAGTTTTAACTGAGTAAGATTTTAATCAGCATTTGACAATTGCATGATTTTTAAAATTCACATTTCTGATACCAATGAGGAAAAATGTATAGTAATTTTTAATATAAATTATAACACTGTTACTATTCATGGAGTACTATATTACTACCAACAGCAAAGAATGTGCAATATATATATATATATATATACACACACACACACACACATATATATATATATATATATATATATATATATCAAACAAAGCCCAAAATAATGCTTTTAAACAAACATTTTCATGATTTATTTGTAATATGCAGTTGTGAGATAAGGAAACAGAACAATATATATATATATATATATATATATACTATAGTCATCTGTTTCGCTGTATCACAGCGCATCAGTACGGTTAGACTCCGATTGCTTTTTAACCTAGGATTGAAACCCAACCGAATTGGCGTCAGTCGGCGATTCTACCTCTGAGCCACGAGCGTTCGGTAGAAGCAGGCAGACTTTTTAGCGCATATATTATTATACACGCCCAATAGCCATAGTGCTCTAATTCATAATTGAATGAGCGATGTGCGTATATGCAGGAGTAGCTACTGTTTACAAAGTCTCCCAACCTTCCAGAGTGCTCAATCAGGGTGTGTGAGCGTAAATACTATAGTCATCCGCATATATATATATATATATATATATATATATATATATATATATACATATATATATATATATATATCGTAAACTTTCGTAAATAAATTCTTTGTTTACATTAGAAAATATTTTATATTTGGGCAGCAAACTTTCTTTTATGCAGGTTTCACTTAATATGAGATTTTATGTAATTTTTATGTGATCTAATGAATCTATTTTTTGAGGACATAAGATATAAAAAATTAACAAATGTTTTATTTATCCGAGCGTTTTTGGCTATGCTTTTAGCCATTTTCGAGGAAGAATGTTATTTTACGTATAATAGAATGTATATAGAGTAGTCGTATGTGTTATGTACCAAACACGGTAAAAATGTTGTTAACATCTTCGTAATTGATGCTGTTGAGTGCTGGTTTTTTCGATTTTATTAATAAGGCCTCCACTATTTTTTGTCACTTAGAATATATATATATATATATATATATATATATATATATATATATATATATATATATAACAAACTGTGAACACAAATAAACGTAATAACAAATAGATCAACAACAATAATAAAATAACCAATAATAAACAATGACCAAATAAGTTAACTTAACAAATAACATTATAAAATAGCCACTAAATTGTATTCAGATCCAATTTCTTTCACAAATAAATGTATATTAATTATAAATTATACTTCTATAATACTTCATCGGGCACTATTTTATTAGTACCGTTCCACAATGTGCACTCTTATATATATATATATATATATATATATATATATATATATATATATATATAAGAGTGCTAATTATCTAATTATGGGAATGTTTGTAGATATAGTTAATGAGAACATAGTAATCGGTACTGAATGGTCTGAAGATCGCTCGAGACGTGAAACGGCCAGTCACCAGCTCTACATATGCTTCTCTCTCTCTCTCTCTCTCTCTCTCTCTCTCTCTCTCTCTCTCTGTCTGTCTGTCTCTCTCTCTCTCTCTCTCTATGTCTCCCTCTCTCTCTATATATATTTCTGTGAACAGGAACCGCAGTCAAATTTCCGGGTAATTTTGTTAGCAAGTTTTGTTAGCAAGTTCAAATCACACACACACACACACACACACACACACACACACACACACACACACACACACACACACACACACACACAGTGAGAGAGGTTGAGAGAAAGAGAGTTGCTGCCGCATTACAGCTCATCGCGTAAACCATTTCTAGTGCAATACATACATTCCTTTCTGGCTTCACACTTCAGGACCTTTGCAATCATGGCTCTCCACAGTGTTCTATCCTAAACAGCTCAGTATTTACATTATTCGCGCTATTCGGAAATATAGGCAAATACCTAAGCAGCTCATAGCAATATTTATCTTCTTTTTTTTTTTTTTTTTACAAAAGCTCGTTCGGTAGATTCTACACTGATTTACACTGACCCTCTTGGCTTCAATGGGTCCTGACCGTGTGAAATTTTCTTAGCCCCCACTTTCCTCCTTATGTGTCTAGAAATGTCAACCGTCACTTTCGGATGTAAAGTATAGATGTTCTTTCTGTTTCTATTTTCCCTAAAACTTCGTCATTGCTCACATGCTCAGTCCATGATATTCCCATCATATAACCTCACATCTCGTTCTTTACAGCGTACCCCATTATTGTAGTCTTGTGCCAAACGCACATTGGGTGCCTTCAACATATTCAACCTATATATATATATATATATATAGTATATATATATATATATATATATATGTGTGTGTGTGTGTGTGTGTGTGTGTGTACCTAATCAATATATTCGCTACGACAAAGTTTTATACCAGTTTTTCAACAAGTCAGCTTATCTACATCCGGCCGCAAGACCTCCTTATAATTACTGTTGTTCCTAGATCCACCCTGACGCAGGGTAGTAGCACCTGTTAGGGTCCCAGCTACGAGCAAAAATCAACAGTATATTTTTATTAAAAAATGACCAACAATACATTTTTAAAAAAAAAAGACAATCTCTGCATCGCTAAAAAACTTAAAAATACATTTTATAATAAAATTACCAACAATACATTTTCTGACCTACAAATCCAGATCCAGATATCACATGAATCCCCAGAGCCGTAGGGACACCGCATGTAATGTATCCGCGGTAGAATTGGTGTTCATGTGAGCACGACAGCCTGATGGTGCTCAACCCTCTCCAGGCTGGTTTTAATTCAGGCTTTTTCTTCTCTTAGACTGTTTGCCACCCAAGGCTATAGAACCCAGTCTGTCCTGCTATTTTACCCATAGCTTAGGGGAGAAAGATGGATTCATACTTTTTTCTTCAATCCGAGGCGTTATCCATTACACCAACCTACAAAATATGGATTTAAAAAACAATCTTTAATCTGAAAGTACTAAATTATCTAAAAAAACATGTAGTTGAAACTATAGAATTACATACAAAATATTTATTATTCTGCATTAAATAATCCAGGGGTTTTCAAACTTTTTGACTTACAGACCCCTTTATTAAAAATGTATCCATGGGTGACACTTGCACCCTGAAAAAAAAATGTAAATTTGGACATCAAGCTGTTGCATGTGTAAAATAATTTTTTGTATAAATAACGTTGACCTATAATGGGCGATAGTGCAAGCTGTTGTCATTTGATAACATTAATAAGTAAAAATAAATATCCAGACATTGAAAATTTATACTTTGAATTTCACGTGATGAGTTAATCCACGGACCCCCTATCTTATTCTTGCGGACAACCTGTGGTCCGCAGACCACAGTTTGAAAACCCCTGAAATAATCCATAGCGGTTGATATGCCGCTAAACAAAATCAACCAACCATCCAGCCATCTTACTCCGAATTTATTAACGGTAATTATCAATCCGTTTTTTAGCATCAAAATGTTAGGCAGTCATTTTTATTTTAACAAAATCACTTCACATGAAATTTCAATTTGTTTTACTTTTTTTTTTTTTGCGTGCACATAAACCGACCGCCTACTGTAGACGAGAAAGCGTTAATAACACGAATACCCTCCCAACAAAAAAAAAAGAAAAAGAATAAAAGCCTTCTATAAAAGCAACACTTACACACCATCAACAAAGGTGCAAAGCGGAACAACGCGATCGGAGATATTTCTTGATCGATTGGCTGGAAAAATCATTGACACAGAGAACTATACATATTGTGTGAGAAAGACTGACTGACGATGTTAATGGGGTAGGAATCATAAGTGCATTTTTACTCTTCGTAGGCATGGTAACACCCCCTAGGCAGGAGCGTTTGCAATTATGTGGTGGCTAACGTGATGAGGGGGATGCGGTTGAAAACGCGTTCGCTAGAAAAGCATGTCATATTAAACGCGGTAAAACTGATTTAGATTATGAGCTGAGACATAGAGTTACAACGACATAAATACCAGTCATCTGTAGTCAATGGTATGATATTTAATTAAATATATTTAACGGTCAAGTGTAAAAAAAACAAATACATTCTCGCATAATCACAGAGAAAGAGGAAGTTCATTCCTTATATATATATATATATATATATATATTGATTGATTGATTGATTGTTTAATACTTAGTTTTTGGTCCTAATAGGGTTAGACCAGTACACATTTGTATCAAAAAGTGTTTTATACAATTATATTGTAGAACTTTTGAATATTTTTCATTTTTTAAACGAGTTATTTTGCTACCTTGGTTTCCACCATGAGTGGTGTCTTCAGGCGATTTAAAATCATCGTAGAAACCAAGGTAGCGAAATAACTCGGTTAAAAATGAATATATATATATATATATATATATATAGTTTTAAGGTATGCTATATTTATTAGTTAAAGTGCTCAATATCAGAGTAGAGCATGTATACCTGAAGATTTCGTTTAGGATGAAACAATCGTGGTGTTGACTTCAATGTACAATTTTCTCTCTCTCTCTCTCTCTCTCTCTCTCTATATATATATATATATATATATATATATATATATATATATATATGTATGTATGCATGTATGTATGTATGTATGTATGTAATTAGTTGGTTTTTGGTTATAATTAAATTAGACCAGGACGCAGTTGTATTAAAAAATGTTCAATATATTTTGAATATTTTTCATTTGTAAATAATTCAAATTGAAATATATATATATATATATATATATATATATATATATATATATATATATATACAGACAAATGCGGAGATGCTTAGTAAAATCTGCTTAATCTTCGAACAATGCAAACATTTCCCATTCACCGAAAAAAAATGACCGAATATGGTGTGCGCAAAAATTTTCAGCGCTTTCATTGTGGAAACTGGAGACTGAATCCAGAGGAGAGAAAAGGTTTTTTTCCCCCCAATAAATCAGAGGCTGTAAATATTTGAACTCATTTAACGCATGCGCACAAATGCACACATAATTTCGATCAAACTTTGTGCGCCGGATTTTTTTTTTTATTTACCTGAAACAAAATAAATTTGAATTATTTTTATATACACATTGTTTTTTTTTTCTTTCATTTCAGGATAGACGCTTTAAAAATAAAGGATGGACAAAATATTCCCGCATTTTATAATTTACAAAGGACATTTTTTCATGTTTTTTAAAGAAATCATTCATGTGTATTTTATGTTTATCTCGTGTAGAGAAAATATTTACTTATTTTTCTAGAATATATGCACAACTCCTGTTTATAAAACCCTATGACAAATGTAGGCAAATGCGTATATGATTCTATATATGCGTCAATATTTTATCAAAGCAGCGAGAACGAGAGTTTTATTTGGATATACAATTTATGATTTTATTTTTGTTTTTGGAGTATGTGGAAATACTTAATTATGGAATGTGGTTTTTCCTTAGATATTTTGTAGATATAATATACACATAAACATGTACACACGCACACATACACACACAAACACACACATAGATAGATAGATAGATAGATAGATAGATAGATAGATAGATAAATAGATAGATAGATAGTGCGAAAACACTGCACAATAATGATGAGCTTAAATACACGTGTCAAAAGCTGTAAAAACAAACTTTATTGCCGCCAAAAGGGTCGAAACAACAAAAGTACTTCCTGAAAAACAGAGTAATATAAAAGTTGAATTAAGATGTGAAATAATTGCTTACTCATGAGTACAGTTTTGACAAGAGGCAGGGAGCGATTAGAAACCACTTTACCATCTGAACCGATCAACATTTTTCCTATTTCTTGATAGAAAATCTTAAGATGGTCAAACCATTTACTTGACGCCAGTTCTTTTATATATATATATATATATATATATATATATATATATATATATATATATATATAAAGGAACACTCAACACGTCATATTAGTTATAAACTATAGTTTATTTCAATGAGCTTAATTAGCTCATATCATCAGACTCTTTTACAATATTTCCTCCATCTGGTATAAAATTTCTGCCGGACTGACAACTGTACCTCTCTCTCTCTCTCTCTCTATATATATATATATATATGTGTGTGTGTGTGTGTGTGTGTGTGTGTGTGTGTGTGTGTGTGTGTGTGTGCGTGTGTACATGTATTTATCTTTATTCTCACCACTTTAACGTGTAGTAATTCTTCCTCTTCTATGTGCTTTGTCCTTTAAGGACGTAGGCGATCATGGCCCTCCACGTCCCCCTATCCCTGGTGGCTCTTAGCACGCTTTCTTCTGTAATATCTCGCAACCTCCGTTCTGTCATCCACCTGATTAGGACCTTTAAATATGTTATCCGTTGTTTTTCTCTGTCTCTTTCTCCCTCTATCTGTCCTGTTAGTATCAGGCTCACCAAACCAACCTTCCTCATTGCATGTCCCAGGAACTTCAGTTGTCACTACCTGATGCTCAATATTAATTTCCTTTTCGTTTCCATCCTTTCCAATACCTCCCCATTGTTCACATGCTCGGTCCATGATATCCGCAGTAGCCTTCCTTCTGCGTAGAAATTATGAGAGTTTATTTAGGCGCCATTAGAATCTGCTGCTCCAAGTATTTATCTGGAGAAGAAATAAACACTACCGGCTATAATTATTAGACCACCCCAGTGTTTTAAAAAATGATGTATTTCATACTATTTTTTAGTATTTATTACCAAGCGAATTTGAAATTGAAAATGAAAATAGAACGTTTTTTTTTAATATTGCAAAATGACATGTGCATCAAATGAATTTATAAATATTTAATAATTACCTATATTGCAGTTTTATCAATAAAAGAATGAAGAAAATTTAAGGTGATTCGGACGAGTTCATCTTTGCTTCCTTATCTTGTAGAATTTTGTTAAGTAATAATAACATAAAAATCATTTTATTTTCATTTAGAATTACCCACTTGGCAATAAATACTAAAAATACTATGAAATTCATAATTTCTTTTAAAAAACTGGGTTGACTTAATAATTATGACCGGTAGTATATATATATATATATATATATATATATATATATATATATATACAGAGAGAAAGAGAGAGAGAGAGAGAGAGATAGCAAATCCACATGCTGCGATGGGTAAATTGTCGCTATTTGCCTTATAAAATTCTGCAAAGTAATAACGAAAGAACCATTCTATTTTCATTTAGAATTTTCCATTTGGCAATAAATGCTGAAAATAGTATGAAATGCATAATTTCTTTTAAAAAACAGGGGTGGCCTAATAATTATGACCGGAAGTGTATAGACATAAAAATCCTTTTAAAAACCGCCATTATCCTTAACACTTCGTTCACAATGTTAAAAGAAAAATCTACAAAATCTACAACCAAAAGACAATAATAATAATAATAATAATAATGATAATAATAATAATAATAATAATAATAATAAATTAGATAAAACTAGATATATCATATATAATATAATATTATCTTCCTCATTAATATCTACATTTTAAAATGATATATCCAATCTTAAAATTTAATTAATTACAACAACTCCCAAAATTATTATGGATAGAGAATAAACAAAATGTCCATGAAATCAAAAATTCTGAATCAAAGAAACCGTAATATCTGTTGCTTATAATGTATTGATGAAAACTGCAGAGAATTAAATAAATGTATTTTTAAGTAAAAGTATTTAGGAACATCAGAAATATCTCCACTATAATAATTTATCCAGTTCATTAGATATATACAAAAATAATTTTCAACATTCATAGATCTAAAAAATATTGTATTTATTAAAATAGAAAATAACTTACGAATAAGTTACGAATTTATTAACTTACGCTCTGTATTTTTTAAAGATATCTTTTTTTTCTAAATACTTTTGTTTTCGAGACAACGTACGTATGCATGATCATAAAAAATGAAAGAAAATAAATATAGATAAACAATTATCAATATTATCAATAAAGGAAAATTAATAGCAACGAAATACAACATCAACATAATTTCATTGTTAGAAACTGAAAAATGGTGTCTCAGTTTACTTGACACGTTGTGGAAAAGTGACGTATATATCTTTATGTATCAAGAACAATTTAAGAAAAAACTATAACAAAATGGAAAAAATTCGTGTGACGCTTCCATACTTTAGGAAATAATCAGACAAAACTGATGTTTGCATCTGCACATGCGCGTGATAGAGAGGACCGCAGAGAATTTTAAATTTAAACTTTAAACAGTTTTAAAATATCGTAGAAGTTCTCTAATTTAAAATTTGAAAGCATAGCAATATCATATTCCCCCGTTACTTCTATGTATAAATAAAGATTACTAGATCAAATTTCTAAAATATGTTTTGATAAAATTAAATGAAATGAAATTAGTTAATATAAAATTATGTATGAGAAATTAGCAAGTGTGAAATATTCGTTTTTAAAATAAGCAATATTACGAAAACATTCTTTACACGATCTCAGACTTTATAAACCGATTAAACTTTTTCTCATAATAAAACTGGGGTTGGACATTAGATTAACCGACATTTTTCTTTAATATTTTATATGAAAAGCTATACCCTACAAATTTCAGCTTATAATATATTTTTGGAGAAATATTTGCTATAAAATTTTTAATGCAATGTGCACCTCTGATGTTATTCGTCGTATTTTTAAGAAATATAAATTTATTAATATATTTTTTAATTTCAAATATATGAAGTTTTTCGTGTGTTTTAAGAAATATATAATCTCATAATATTGTAAAGTTATTGAATGATGAAGGATGCCACATTGAAAATTGCAACCAATGTAGAGCAGAGAACAAAGAACAATCAAAAAGGAAGAAATATAGGCCAAAAAAGAAGAAAAAATGGTTTTAGGAATGTTAGAAAAAGATTTCAGAAAAATTAAAAATATGAAAAGTGGATTGATCAGCAAGAAATGATTTGTAGAAGGTGTTGTTACAAATATCAGTTAGTCAGTTAAGTGCCATGCATACACACTTGGGCTATCATGTCTCCAAAGAGACATGACTAGGCAGAAGATTATCACGCAGTAGGTTGCCATTGCTTTCTGCTGTAGACTGGTTGCCAGCTAAGGTTATAGAACCTAATCTGTCCTGTTATTTAACCCATAACTGGAGGGAAGAGATGGATTAATACTTTTCCCAAGGGTATTTACGCGTAAGTGAATGTATCGAATTTAACTAGTATTCGAACTCGGCTCGCAGATTTCTCTTTCCGAGCCGATATTCACTGCACCAAAACGCCCATACTCAAAGCAAAAAGATACTGAACGTTAAGAATATCGACTAAAAAGGCATGAAGGCAGCTAACCCTACCATCTTTAGATGAATATAACAAAGAGAAATGATTTCTCAAATGCAATTATTAGTGATAAATATAAAGCTACATTGGTTGGGCCTTTTGCCTCTACTGGATGTCATATACATGAACATTTTAAGCCGACATAATTAATAACAAACTGTAGGTGGTGGAAAAATACTTTTGAATTAGTATTGTAGGCCACTAAATTATAGGTCCTTTCCATGCTGATGATGATGTATAGAAAATAAAACAAATAATTATTGTAAGTTCTCACACAAGATATTTTTCAGTTATACAGATCGTTTAAAACAAAATGTTTTAAGTATATAGTCGCGTAGATCAAGAACCCTTCACATTTGGCAAACTGGCTATTGCTCGCATGAAAGACACAAAATGAAATGAGTAACAGCCATCCTCTTCAGATATTATTCAATTAAAAGAAACACGAATTATCATTTAAGATACTACATATGAAAAGGGGAAACAATATTCAAGCAAAGTTCTCTGGAGCGAAATAAAAATTCAAATCATGTTAAAATCGAAACATTGAAAAGATATCAGAAATATGTTAATAAAATTAAAGTTAATAAAATTAAAGTTAATAAAATTAAATTTAATAAAATCAAAAATTGTTGAAAAACAGATGAAAGCTATGAAATGTCTAGTAGCCTAGAATAAAGTAAAATAATAAATATTCAAATATATAGAATATTGTGTTTATCAAATATATATTTATGTTGCACCATGCAATCCTCGTTCCGTTATCCACCTGATCAGGTCCTTCAAATATGTTATCCATTGCTTTCCCCTGTCTCTTTTTCTCTCTATCTGGCCTGTTAGTAACAGGTTCTCCAAGCCCTCCTTCCTCATTGCATGTCCCAGGAATTTTGGTTGTCTTTTCTTAATGCTCAGTATTAATTTCCTTTTCATCTCCATCCTTTCCAAAACCTCGTCATTGTTCACATACTCGGTCCATAATATCCACAGCATCCTTCTGTAGAACCACATTTCAGCTGTTTCAATATTTCCTTCATCTTAGAAGATATTGTCCAACATTCACTGCCATATTGAAGAACTGACATCACAGAGGATTCGAGTATTCTCCTCTTGGTTTCTAGTGAAATTGTCCTGTCTCCTAATACTTTACTCAACTTCTGGAATGCTTCTTTCGCTATGCCAGTTCGCCTTCGGATCTCAGTGTCGCACTTTCCAACTTCTGTTAGAACACTTCCTAGGTACCTGCTTGATTTTAGAGTCCCTCACCTGTAATTAACATTTTGAGGATTTTTTGATGACTCTGCATTCGGTTTTCTTGCAGTTTATTTGTAGTCCTTTCTTATCACTCTCTTCAGCTACCTTCTGTAGGGGGTCTTGTAGTTTCCTTTCTGTGTCTGCTATCAGCACTGTATCATCTGCGTACCTTATATTATTTAAATTGTGACCTCCGATGACGAATAAAGGATTATGTTGAACTTTTGATTGTTTTTATGATAGAAGCTTACAAAACCAAACCTTTAATAAGGACAGATATTATAAACATTATACGACATATTACGCATTTGCTGAAAATCTTATGAACGTTGGTTTGTTGATATCAATGTTATTGTGAACGCACTGACCTGTGTAATAGAATCTCTCCTATTATAATTCTTGCTCGGATATATTCGTGAGAAGAGCGAAACATGCGGCGACACTTAGTGAACATAGGTTAACTTAAGTAACTTTTTCATTTTCCCTGGTCAGTCAATTACGTGATACATGCAGAAGACTGGGCACATGATTTTCCCGCAGTAGGTTGCCATTACTTCCTGTGGTAGACTGGTTGACAATCGAGGCTGTAGAACCTAACCTGTCCTGTTATTTAACCCATAGTTGGGAGAAGAAACGGATTAATACCTTTCCCATGAGTATTTGTGCGTAAGTGAATGCAACGAATTCAACTGGAATTCTAATTCGGCTCCTCGATTTCGCGTTCTGAGACGATATTCCCTGATCCACATCCCAGATAATTTTCCTGTTAATTTTTCAAAAGTGTTTGAACACGGAATTTCTGGTTTCCTCGAAGCTTATTTTTTTTTTTTATTATTTCACGTAATTAGAAATATTCTATAGGTTTTAAAATCAACTCATTCGTTTAAAAAAACGCGTTCTCTAAAGCACACACACACAAATATATTATCTATATATAGTTATTTACACTATTTACATTTGTCCATACCGTTGTGCACATATTCCTTGCCATATTCATGAGCTTTTAGCCGTTGTATGTCTTCTACATGTAATGGGAATTTCGAACCCTTTTTCTGGTCTACCGGAGTAGATTGTTCTATATCTACGTGTCATGTTTCTTCCAGATGTCTCAGTATCAATTATTTCCCTTGGTAACTCAACTCTCCAAGTTTTCGTTCGTCTCTGCTTTAATCAGGTATTGAACTCACACTTTGGATCCAGTCGTTAGATTCAACCAACGCATTTTATCCACTGACCATTTTGGGACTTATAAACCTAATGTCTCATAACCATTTTTTTAAAAGAGCTCATATTACATTTCTTTTATTATTATTTTTCTTTAGTACTATGTATTACTGTTTCCCATATTGTATTCATTTCTTTGCTTGACCGGGTAAGAGAATTTTGCGGCTGATTCGTTAAATCTTCGTATTTTCCTGTGATGTTTTCTGTCTATCATTTCAACATCATTGGAGGGGAATATGATTAAAGACTGTGTGTAGGCCATCGCATGCAGCTGTTGTAAAAAATGTATAGGAGAGAAAGATTACAAAAAATAAGATAAGGATGAAGGAGCATTTTAGAGCCATAACCCAACATGAAATAGGAAAATCAGTCGTAGCTCTGTGTGTGTGTGTGTGTGTGTGTGTGTGTGTGTGTGTGTGTGTGTGTGTGTGTGTGTGTGTGTGTGTGTGTGTGTGTCGCCATTCTAACGAATCCTACTCCTCCGAAATGCATGGTCATCTTTCTAATATATATATATATATATATATATATATATATATATATATATAATGATGCATGTATTGTATATCATCTTCAAAGAACATTATAGCGTACCTGTGAATAGTGTAAAATGCAAAAGAATCACAATGTCGTTTGTTCCAGGTATCATACACACACGCACAAAAATACACACACACACACACACACACGCATATGTATGTATTTATGCACTTTTAGTACACAGATATGCATTGTGACTAGACACTTTGATATATCTATATAGTGTTTAAAATTTTCTATATTTACGTGAGGGCCCACTCAGTATCACAAATAAAACACTATATATATATATGTATATATATATATATATATATATATATATATATATATATATAACATAGTGATGATCCACGTATACTGTCTTAATATGTATAGGAAAGAATATTAATAAAAAGTTTTGAATTTAAAGATATACTTTTTGGGACAGTATTTGTTTATTTTTATAATTGTATTTTATAATTCAGACCGCCCTCGGCCCT
This sequence comes from Ascarosepion bandense, assembly GCA_037127315.1. Classification (NCBI taxonomy): domain Eukaryota; kingdom Metazoa; phylum Mollusca; class Cephalopoda; order Sepiida; family Sepiidae; genus Ascarosepion; species Ascarosepion bandense. The sequence continues at coordinate 4,212,462 of JBBBDQ010002040.1, forward strand.
TCATCAGAAACGAGTGATTTGTAAATTTGAATTAGAAACGTATTTCACGATAAACACAAAAAATTATTCGGACGCTATCGTGAAATACGTTTCTAATTCAAATTTAAAAATCACTCGTTTCTGATGAAGGGCCGAGGGCGGTCTGAAATATAAAATACAATTATAAAAATAAACAAATACTGTCCAAAAAAGTACATTTTTAAATTCAAAACTTTTTATTAATATTCTTTCCTATATATATATGAATATATATATATATATATATATATATATATATATATATTCTTTAATATGAATATATATCTACATTAATCGAGCTCTCAGATAGATAGATATATAAGTATGACTATAAAAATCAGCACTGCATGGTGACTGCTTCCCTTTGTGCGTGTTTGTACATTGTAATAAAAAAGAACAACGAATAAAAAATTTATTAGCGAGACTTGAACATGTATATCGTACAGTGACAATTTTTCTAGCCTGAGAAAGAAAAAGGCACCTGTAAATACAAGAATGCAAAACAGAAACAAGACCCTCATTAGATTTTGAACACGGAGTTTTCTTTTCTCGTCGCCCTAATATATATATATATATATATATATATATATATATATATATATATATATATATATATTATAAACCTTAAAAATCACGATCGCCGCAGTCTCTTTGGCTTAACGGTCAGGTTGTTTCATTATGGAAAATCGATCGTCACAGGCTTGTGCAGATGTGATTATTTTTGTTAAATTTGAAAGTTCCGACTGTGACCTCCTCCATCAGTAGGAAATACCCACACGCACATGCATACTCAGATATATATATATATATATATATATATATATATATATATATATATATATAATTTGTCAGTTTTTTAATAAATATTTTACACATTTTTGCAGTAATTCATTTTCTTGTTAATGCTTTTAATTCTCTATTGAATATTAATCATTTCGAAAGACGAGATGGGCAGCAGATAACAATTCATCGAACAACTTATGCATAGTTGTGGATGATTACCGTCCTCTATATATATATATAGAGATAGAAAGATGAAGAAAATGCGATGAGTAAATTGTCGCTGTTATATATTTTAATTTCGCGCATGCGTGCTGTTTTTTTTATTAATTTTGTTCACTGCACAATATAGAAGGTACTTCCACTCCTTTTCGATAATTAACTTTAAATTAAGCTTTTTAAAATAGAAAGTTTTCTTGAAAGCTAAATGCTTACAGTTACTATTTTAAGTAAACAAAGTACTCAGGTGTATTTCAAATAAAAATTATATTGACTGCAATCTAAAATTTTTCAACCTTTTGTTCATTTTTGGGCGATCGACGCGTATATAAACAAAGTTAATTCTCGGTTTTAAAAATCTTGCAAAAATAAAAATATACATCTGTGACATTCTTTTTAAAAAAGTAGCAAATTTAATGTTAAATTAATCGGATTTACACAGGTATTAATTAGTTATAGCATGGAATTTAGAATAAAACTATTTCTTAAACCCGGAGTTTCTAGGTTTAAGAAAATTTCTGATTTTTCCGCCGTTATTGAAATGTGATGGCAGCTTGACAGATGTGAGATAAGTGTATGGCAATCACAAGTGACATAATTGTACAAATTTTTTCTTGTAGATGGAAAAAAAGCATGAAACACATAACCTTTTACACAAACATTTACCATACAAAAACTTCAAATACACAAAAAAGTTTAAAATTATTTTAAAAATACGAAGGCACGATGATTTTGTATTTACTTTTCAATTTTCACTGAGTAAATATAATCTTCACTTAATAAGTTAATAAACTAACGACAACAAATTTTTTAAGTATTTTAAAAATGTTTTTAAAATTTATAAATTATTATAATTATAAAAAATTAAAACACTTCTTTTAAAATTTCAGTGATAATCGAAATTTTTTTTCAGACTATAATGTCCTTAATATATATAAAAGTATTTATAAGCTTATCAAATTAAATAATGCCTTAATTTTATTGCATTTTTTTATTTTACTGTTGGGAGCTGATTTTCGGAAATAAAGGCAAAATATTTAAATAGAAAATAATAGATGATTAATATTCCACAATGAATCCTGCTTTTAATTAATAAAACCAATTTTCCCAACAAAATTTAATTTCTTAAAATTTCATGAATTTACGTGAAGAGGTGTAACAGACGTAAAAAAATATTTTACGAAGACCTTTTACAAATACTAATTTCTAAAATAATTTCATTCGTTAGTGAATAATTCCTGAAAGTTTCATTAAAATCTGACCATTATTTGATTTTTGCAAGAATTTCCAATTTAATGTTTTTGTCACCGGAAAAAAACTGAGTTATGTAATATTATATGTCCATTAAGTTTTTTCTCTTGTAAGGATTTGATTATCCACGAACTCAAACTTATATGTTTCTTATTAACCCTCTAGGGCCATTCGTATCATATTAGTGGGGGATCTGTTTATTACTTCATAACAATATAGAACTGATCCCCCACTTTATGACAAGTAGAAGCCTTAATCATATTATATTATTAACCATCTAGGGCCATTCGTATCATATTTGGTACAGTATGAAAACAAGCCTTGAAAGAAATATTTTCCTGAAAAATTTTTTAAGAGAAATATTTTATAAATTTCAAATGAAAGCAGTACTGACTGCTCAGTCAATAATTACCAAATGTTTCCTTATAGGGAAATACCAAATGTTTCCTTATAGGGAAATACTGTATCAAATATGATACGAATGGCCCTAGAGGGTTAAGTAGTAATTAGTGGGGGATCTGTTTATTACTTCATAACAATATAGAACTGATCCCCCACTTTATGATAAGTAGAAGCCTTAATCATATTATATTATTAACCCTCTAGGGCCATTCGTATCATATTTGATACAGTATGAAAACAAGACTTGAAAGAAATATTTTCCTGAAAATTTTTTTAAGAGAAATATTTTATAAATTTCAAATGAAAGCAGTACTGACTGCTCAGTCAATAATTACCAAATGTTTCCTTATAGGGAAATACCAAATGTTTCCTTATAGGGAAATACTGTATCAAATATGATACGAATGGCCCTAGAGGGTTAAGTAGTAATTAGTGGGGGATCTATTTATTACTTCATAACAATATAGAACTGATCCCCCACTTTATGACAAGTAGAAGCCTTAATCATATTATATTATTAACCCTCTAGGGCCATTCGTATCATATTTGATACAGTATGAAAACAAGACTTGAAAGAAATATTTTCCTGAAAATTTTTTTAAGAGAAATATTTTATAAATTTCAAATGAAAGCAGTACTGACTGCTCAGTCAATAATTACCAAATGTTTCCTTATAGGGAAATACCAAATGTTTCCTTATAGGGAAATACTGTATCAAATATGATACGAATGGCCCTAGAGGGTTAAGTAGTAATTAGTGGGGGATCTATTTATTACTTCATAACAATATAGAACTGATCCCCCACTTTATGACAAGTAGAAGCCTTAATCATATTATATTATTAACCCTCTAGTGCCATTCGTATCATATTTGATACAGTATGAAAACAAGACTTGAAAGAAATATTTTCCTGAAAATTTTTTTAAGAGAAATATTTTATAAATTTCAAATGAAAGCAGTACTGACTGCTCAGTCAATAATTACCAAATGTTTCCTTATAGGGAAATACCAAATGTTTCCTTATAGGGAAATACTGTATCAAATATGATACGAATGGCCCTAGAGGGTTAAGAGAAATATTTTATAAATTTCAAATGAAAGCAGTACTGACTGCTCAGTCAATGAATACCAAATGTTTCCTTATAGGGAAATGCCAAATGTTTCCTTATAGGGAAATACTGTATCAAATATGATACGAATGGCCCTAGAGGGTTAAGAGAAATATTTTATAAATTTCAAATGAAAGCAGTACTGACTGCTCAGTCAATGAATATCAAATGTTTCCTTATAGGGAAATACCAAATGTTTCCTTATAGGGAAATACCAAATGTTTCCTTATAGGGAAATACCAAATGTTTCCTTATAGGGAAATACTGTATAAAATATGATACGAATGGCCCTAGAGGGTTAATAATAACAAAAATATTTTGATGGAAAAAGTTCGTTTTTATTAAGTTTGGGTAATTTTTTCATAATATGCTGTTTTTTCAGCGATTTAGTGGAGAAACATACAGTATAGTAGGGCCAGTTGGACACCGTCTATGAGAAAAGGCTCACCATGACTCAACTCAATCCACAATAAATTTGAAAATGGCAAGCTGTAGTGCTTAACGTTCTTGCCGGAAGCTCCAGTACAAACAATTCAGTATTTGGGTGTCAGTCTGAGGACAGTGCAGAGGATTCAAAAAGAGTCGGATGATAAATACAGTCAACATGATTGTGTTTGGAGTGATTATTAGAAATGTTAACATTATGTCTCCACTCATCTTCTCCAAGAGCCCCAGACTCAACACAGAGGCCTAATATCAAGTACTTTGACGAGGTAGTGCTACCTGGAATCAAGAAGGTAACAAATGCAAAGCCCCATGTCTAGTAACAGGATTCTTCACCATGTCACACAATCAGAAGTATCCAATCAAGGTTGTCAGGTAACATTCATGACCACATTACTCACTACATCTGCTCACCTAACCCCCCAGGCTGCAACTTTCTTGATTATTATCTGTGGGGCTCAGTTAAAAGCAAAACCAACAAAAGAAAAATATGACAAAACATTCGCCAACTTAAACAAGAAAACCGCCCCAAAGAGTTGCAAGAGATTCCGAAATCATCTGGAGGCAATTTTTAAAAATAAATTGACTTTATAGTATTTCAAGATATTTTTATGAGTAATTTTGGTTAATATATCTGTTAAAATGTGATAACAGTCTTATTTTTTGAGTAATTTAGACGACAATTAATCTATCGCACCTATATATATATATATATATATATATATATATATATATATATATATATATATATATGATAAAATATACTTTTAGATTATGCGATATTTATGGATTACAGTGCTTAATATCAGGGATAGGGCATATGTAGATATAAAAGTGGATACACACGCATATATATATATATATATATATATATATATATATATATATACATGTCTGTCGTTTTTACAGATAAGAAACATTCTTAAAAGAAAGATACAATAATATATATATATATATATATAATACGTAGAAATGTTAAATCAATAAATAATAATAATCAATTTAAGCTCCTCATATATTATTAAAAATTTAAAACAATTGACCTCATAGTCTCTAATAAACCTACAACCACACAACTAAATCCTCTACAGAAAACCAACGTTATGTATCAGTTTACATGCCCGTTCAGAGATTGTATCTCTAGTACTACTACTAATAAACCCACTACATATATTGGCTTTACTACAACCACGCTCTCCCGTAGACTTACCTGTCACCTTTCTGATCAGAATAAAATTAAACAACATTTCTTATAAAAACCTAGTCATATAAATAATATCAGACAGATTTTAGTCAACAATACACTAATCCTCACTCATACACACAGTAAAAAGAACTTTCAGATATTGGAAGCCATCTACATTAAATCCAAACTACCCACACTTAATAAAATCACGTTTAAATCTGGTCATAACACATTACATTGCATTTAAATATATGGTTCTGTAAACATTTTGAGCTCTCACGCGGTGTGACGTCATAGAACCGCATTTCAAATTTACAAACTGCGTTTGCTATTTTTGATAACTGTTATCGTTGCTTAGCAAAGTTTTATGCCAACACAAGATAAAATTGTCTTTGATGGTGGATGTTTTTATGTTAACGTCCTTGTAACATCTCTGAAGATGGCTCATGTGAGCCGAAAGCTTAGGACCAACTTAATAAAATATATCCAAATGTTGGAGAATTTTTGATTTTATTTTCACCTGAAATTAAAGCCAAAATACGATGTTTACAACGGCTCATGATTAAACATAATAGACATTCATTGGCACTTATATTTAGCAGTATATGTTTAGAAAATTATCTGCTGCCTCCATACACTATATATATATATATATATATATATATATATATATAATGGTCCAAGCCTTTCTTCAAAAGTCGATAGCTTTGACCAACAGATTTCGGTGAATTTCTCATGAAATTTCCCGCTTAACTAAACATTTCATTCATAATTTAAAAAAAAATAATTCAATAAAATTAATCGGCACATTATTTTCTGTAATAAACTTTGTCTCAATACTACCTAAATACAGAGAATACAAACACATGGTCGAACACACATACACACTCACTATATATATATATATATATATATATATATATATATAGAGAGAGAGAGAGAGAGAGGAAGCACAGAGTTCCATATAACTGATCGACAGTTAACTAAATTTCTCCATGTTAAATTATTATATAATTCTTCCTAGTATTTTCTACATGAAATTCATCTTAATAAATTGTTAGATATTTTTAACTGAGCCATGAAAATCATTTCTAAGTAATTATGAAGTTCAGAAAAAAAGATTTATCGAATCTTTATAAATTTTGAATGAGTATGAATGAGTATGAATGAGTATGAATGGACGATATGAGGGGATCAATTAAAAATGGTTAGTTTAATGAATGCTGGTAAATTTAAGACGGAAAAACCAACACGTTTATCATTCGACAATATGGACATTGAATTTTGTAAAAGAATTCATGAAAATCTTTGTTTATTTATATAGTTATGTGACTTCAAATAAATATGTGTCTTGATAGTATTGCTTACAAATATTTACACGTTTGCAAAACCTGTTTCCATTTTCCTCAGATTGAGGCTTTTGAGCAAGTGGGCTGCACATTAACATATTAATTTGTCAATTCTAAATAACAAAGTGCGTCAATTTTAGAAAATTTTAGAAGGCTAGAAAAACTTGTTTTCATACAATTCATGTTCTATTATAAAGTAATTTTCCAAAAAATTTGTCACTCTATCTATATTTCTGAAATGAGGTATTGTAACATTTACATGTTTACATTGTTCGGACTATTGTCCTCATATTTCTTGTCACATTCACAATGTTTCGGCCGGAGTACGCTCCGGTCTTCTTCCGGTGATATTTATTTGAATTTCGAACTGAACGTAGGGAAAAAGCATGGAAAAAAGCGTCTACACAAACGTCATTGAATCAATCTTCAGAAACGTCAACATACACATCGACTATTCTAGGGTCTGTTAAAAATTCTAACACATATCACTTCCAGATGACTGGAGAATACAACGGACCAAACGCTGTGAATGTGACATTAAAGATAAGGACATCATGTACGAACAATATAAACAATGTAAAAAGGTTCGGTTCTTTTATAATGTTTCTGTTTTGATAATGAAAACCTAGTAATAATAAGCAAAATGTATGTTAGATCAAAAACTATATATATATATATATATATATATATATATATATATACACATATATATACACATACGGTAGTGTATATATACACATGTATATATACACTACCGGCGATAATTATGAGGCCACTGCAGTCTTTTTAAAAGAAATTATGTATTTCATACTATTTTCAGGGTTTATTGCTAAGATGATAATTCTTAATGAAAATAGAATGATTATTTTGTTATTATTACTTTGCTAAATTTTACAAGGCAGCTAGGAAGCGTTTGCTTTGGCCAGCCAATAAAAAGAAGAGACTAGCATGAGGAAGAGAGCACAAAAACTGGACGCTAGAACAGTTCAGTTGATGTTATCGTGCAGTATTAACACACACACACACACACACACACACACATATATATATATATATATATATATATAAGAAAAATTAAGTTTGTTATTTCATGGTAAATCGGAAGTATGGCCCATTTCAGGCGAACCATCATCAGTTTTCATCTTTATTTTACAAAGGATAAAGACGGAAGCTGATTCGCCTGAAATCGTCCATACTTTCTGTTTACCATGAAATAACGTGTCTGCCTTAATTTTTCTTATATTTGCTCAAAATCTATTTATATATATATATATATATATATATATATATATATATATATATATATATTCAGAGCTCTCTTAGAGAGTTATCCTACCACTGGATGTACAGGCGAATGACGACATAATCTTTGTCTCCAGTTAATCTTTGACGTTACAAGGAGTTTTCTTGGTCTCAGCTGCGCCTCCTGCATCATAATGATGCAGGAGGTTACCGTCTGGGGGGTTAGATGGCCAGATGTAAGGGGTGATGTGTTTTTGAGAAATTGTCTGACAGCCATGACTGGGTTCTCCTTATTGTGTGGTATGGTACGGAGTCCTGTTGTTAGGCAAGGGGATCTTCTATCAGCTACCCTCTAAACCCAGGGCATAACTACATACTAAAGGCACTTTTAGGCCCTCTGTATTCAGTCTGAGGCTCTGAGGAAAGATGAATGAAGGTATAATGTCACATTCCATGACGTTGACTGAATATGTCACCAAACTCTTCCCGAATCTTCAGCATTCTCCTCAGATTGACACTCAAACATTCTGAATATTTTTTTTAATCGTATCACCCCGAGCAAGGCGGTAACGCCACTGACGTGCAGGGGGCTACATAGGAGGATAAATAAGAGCAGAGTAAAGAGAAAGAAGAATCAGTTAAAAAGGAGCAAGAGAAGGATTGGAATACAGGTGTGATGACAGTTGCAAAGGTAAAGAGAAAGGACAAGATATACAAGGTGATGTAGAAAGAACTAGAGTCAAGTGGTTAAAAGATGGGAATTGACATTGCATTTAAACTCCTGCAGGTTGTAACCGTCAGGAAACCAAGAATATGGAAGCGAGTTCTACAGGCGGGAAGTGCGAGAATGTATGAAAGATTGTTTGTCTATATTTCATAAATGTGGAATTGCAATTATTTACACAATTTATGGTGTTCGAACTGTTGTTCTTATCTTCCTTGCCATATTCGCAATGTTTCGGCCGTTTTACACCCCGATTTTCTTCAGGAGATGGGAATGCTAGACTAAATGTTTTTATTTCGTCTTCCGGTGTAGATTGTTTGAGTTTATTTATTATGCCTCTTCCGTGTGTCTCAGTATCAGTTATTTCACTTTAACTCAGATCTCCAAGATTTTGCTCTCCTGCGGTAGCCACATCTTTCCGTTCTATTAACTCACAATGATTTTATTCAACAATAAAACAAATCACTTTTATCCACTGGGCCATATGTCCTTGATGACATTAGTGTATTAATTTCTGAGACCTATAAATCTAATGTCTCAGTGACTCTTTTTACTTTTCTGTCTGCGGATGACTATTTACGCTCTCACACCCTGACTGAGCACTCTGGAAGAATGGCAGACTTTGAAAAACAGTAGCTACTCTGGCATGTACGCATCGCTCATTCCGTAATGAATTAGAGCACTCTCGCTATTGGGCGTGTATAATGATAATGTATACGCTAAAAAGTCTTCCTTCTTCTACCGAGCGCCCATAGCCCAGAGGTAGAATCGCCGACTGACGCCAATTTGGTCGGGTTTCAACCAGTTAAAAGTAATCGGAGTCTATACTGATGAGCTGCGATGCAGCGAAACAGATCTGTCTGCGGATGACTATATATATATATATATATATATATATATATATATATATATATATATATATGAGCATTTCATCCCAAACAATGCAATAAAGCCATACCAAACACAGACAAGTGTCCAAATAAATATGTCAGCAAATCCTTCGTGTTTGCGTTATTAATTCTAAAGAAAGATAAGGCTGTGTTGTAATGTACATTATTTTACCTTTGTCAGTCGTGTACATTTGTGGTTAGTCTGTTTTCAACGTTTAATTTATGTAGTAGTGGGTTGAGAATTGTTCCCTTTAACAGTGGTGAGCAGGCACATATCATTTTTACATACGGTGGCGCGAGTGCAAGGAATTCAACTCCCCGATTTCTCGTTCTGAGCCGATATCCACTGCACCACAAAGAACACACACACACACACACACACACACACACACATATATATATCAATGCATCAATACATAGATAACGATAAAGTTAATATTGCAAAACAGAATTGTTGTAAGTTTGATCCCAATTAACTGTTAGCACATTTGGAAAAATGCCTCAGTCTCAACTATACAGACAGACATATCTTATAGACAGACATCTTTCTGTTATGTCTGTTAGCGCATATATATGAATCCATACAATTTTTGGCCAAATATATGCATGTAAATACGAAATCATAAATATAGACGTAGCCTGACATAGAGACACACAGACGGACATATGAGAAACACCCTTGATTTCGAGGGTTATGTTAATTGCTAATTAATTAGGAAAATATCTTGGTTAAGTCATTGATTAAAGAGAACCATTGATATTATATTGCAGTTTGGAGAATGTCAGGAGTCAAAGAAAGTGATAAGCATTAATATATACATAAAACATATCAGCTTACCGACAGACAGAGAGGCAGGCAGACAGACAAACAGACAAACAGATAGATAGATAGATAGATAGATAGATAGATAGATAGATAGATAGATATGTGGGTATGTAAGGATGAAAGAAAAGGGCACAATATCTGCACGAACGAATATATAGTTGAATTACTGTGGATATAACCGTAAGTTCTCTGTTAATGTTTTCTTCTTCTCTCGCTCTCGCATATTAAACTCTTTTCCAGCTTTATGAATTTCAGCGACCTTTGATCTTCAGGATTTACATGCATTTTCAATTGTTGTCTTCTGAATTCTTCATAACTCTTTTTGTTCTCGCTTCTTAATAATGTATTTTCATTACATTTTTTATTCTTTCACACCTAATAAAAACCGAATTGACATCAGTTGTTGATGGGCGCTCGGAGGAGGAAGGTAATTTGTAATTTTTGTGTAGTTTTTTTGTTTTCTTTTTGCTATGTAAGTACACGCCAGCAGCCCAGAGTGTTCAAATTCATTGCTGGATGAACGATGCGTAAATAGCGGTGAGTAGCTTCTGTTGTTAAATTCCAGCATTTCTCCATAGTGTTCAATCGGCAAGCGATAGCGTAAATACATACATACATACATACATACATACATATATATATATATATATATATATATATATAGAGAGAGAGAGAGAGAGAGAGAGAGAGAGATATTATTGTTATAAATATAAATATATATATAAAGATAGATAATAGATAGAGTTATAATTGTTAACTTAAAATATTGCAAGACTTTGAGTTGCAGTAGGCTATTATTATAACAATAACGATAACTATATAGCTATAAATACTCTACATCTGTATTGAGCACTTTTATAAAGAGTAAATATTAAACTGTGGAATATATATCCATTAGTTTAAATCACTTATATATATATATATATATATATATATATATATATGATAAAATAATTGTTTAGGAGTTACTATATCTATAAAGTAAAAATACTTAATATCCGGGATATAATATGTAATATATATAAAACAATATCAACAAGGTGCAAATACAGTATCTGTATTTGTGTATTATTTATGAAACATTCTTAGAAAGAAATATATATATATATATATATATATATATATATATATATATATATATATATATATATATACGCTGTATAAACAATAATTTTACAAACATTGCAGGCGGGTTTCTTTTACCAAAACAAGTCCAAAAATCCATATAAACGTATGTCCGCGAATCCCTTGGGGGCTGAAATTGAAAGTGACTGTCTAGTAAATCCATATATTCTCCAGCACCTCTTACAGGAGCTGTCTACAGAGACTTCATTTCGTACACCTATCAAAACCTGCTAGAGGATGTAGCCCCGCTAATACAAGGACGCATATGCTTCATGCATGATGGGGTTCCAGCACGGTGAACTGGCTGAAGTCTCCTATGAAAGATGAATAGGTAGAGAGCTGGTTCCATTGCATGTACTTTCTCTCAAACTCAATCGTTTATATTTTTTTGTAGGGCCAGCTAAAAGAATTGGTTTATGCAGTAGATATCAATAATACAGTGGTGCTTCATCGACGTGCCACGGGGGTCCTGTGAAACCGTTCCACAACATGTGGGAATTTTTTTGAAAGATTCCACCTGTCATTAATCCGACGAGTGCTTGCGTTTGTAGAAGCAAACAGAGGACATTTTGAACATTTGTCATGAGTTGGTGTGTTGAAGTATTTTTGGATTGTACACTTCATAGCGTCTACCGTAAACTTTAAAATTAATAACTCAAAAACCAAGGATTTGCGGACATATGTTAATACGAACTTTTGTCCATCTTTTCGTGTGATTCATCCGGCCCTAAACTTTGATAAGTAGTTTTGATGCCGACTGACGCCATTTCGGTCGGGTTTCAATCCTGGGTAAAAAAGCAGTCGGAGTCTAACCGTACTGATAAGCTGTGATACGGCGAATCAGATCTGTCTGCGGATGACAATATATATATATATATATACGTTTGTATGCATGTGTATATGTTCTTCTGTGTGTTAAATTATATATGTGTATATAATATTTATTATAAGTTATCGTTTAGAACATGTACAG
>JBBBDQ010002040.1:4230000-4335000 GCA_037127315.1 Ascarosepion bandense
GATAGATATGCAAATATTAAATAGAAGAAAACTATCAATAAATACTACTGAAATACTGTCCATCAGTTATTTCAAGACAGACTCAGAAACATAGAAGCTATCATCACATAAAATAAACAAAAGAGAAAAATATCTTTCACGACAGGATTTGTCATATTAAGTAAGTATAAACTGTTTAATCCCTTAATGAAGCATATAAAAATGTGTTATGTTCTTTCCCGGTGATGTCTAATGTAACTTACATGCTTGAGAATCAGTCAGTTAAGTGCCATACGTGATACACGCTTGAGCAATCATGTCTAGAAAGACTGGGCAGAAGATTATCCCGCAGTAGGTTGCCATTACTTTCTGCAGTAGACTGGTTGCCGACCAAGGCTATAGAACCCAATCTGTCCTGTTATTTAACCCATAACTGGAAGGAAGAGACGGATTAATACCTTTCTCAAGTGTATTTGCGCGTAAGTGAATGCAACTGGAATTCGAACTCGGCTCCCCGATTTCTCGTTCCGAGCCGATATCCACTGCGCCACAACGCACATCCCACACGCTTGAGAATACTTGAAAAATAAAAATAAACATATAACATTGAACTGTTCAAGCACAATTTTGATTAAGATGCACATGTTATTCGAAAAACAGAAAAATGCAATATAAAATGCAATGTAAAAAAACACTTTGTTAAAATTTAACAAAACTCGTTTGAATTATATATATATTTACATCCTAGAAAACCTATATATATATATATTATATATATATATATATTTACTTCCTAGAAAACTGGGCTGGCGGTTGACTCGTTTTTAAAACTTGTTTCAGCTCTGTGAATATTTGCTCCGCCCCCAATTTAAATGTCTGTCAGTCAGGCTGTCGTTTGTCGAGCAAGAAAAAAAAAAAAAAAAGGCGATTTATTCACTCCCGCCTCTTTACACTTAATTAAACAATTTGATTGATGGAAGCTTGGTGTTTGACAACATTACACACCCAACAATAACAACGCGTTGTCTAGGCAGACGTTTCCTAACCGGAACCAGAAATATGTCAGTCTTTTCTATTTGTGTTTTTATCATTGCCATATTTCGCTAGTTGTTCGCTGAGTAGGAGGTACTTTATTTTCGAATTTTTTTTTTAAACTTTCACTTTTAAGCGGCCAAGTTAAACAACTAATGAATACAAAAAACAATGTATTTTCAGCCTCTTTGTTTTTATAAATTACACAACAATTATATTAACAAATATGCGAGGAGAATAGGAGCTATTATAATTTATTATTATTATGTCATTTTTCATCATATTCAATTTCTGCTATGGTTGCACTACCAACCAAGTCTGCGGAAAGACCTAAGGCAGGTCGTGCCGTGTTGTTATGGCTCCATTTCATGTTTTTTCTATCTCTCCTATCATCCCTAGCGTTACATAGACAAAGTTCTCCTTAGTGTGTTGGCTGTACTTAATAAGATAATTTTTTTGTATATCTCTTAAGCTTGGATTTCCAGGGATTCTTTCAATGTGTTGTTTTGTTTCATTTTTTATCATTCCAAGTGCACCCACTATCACTGGCACTACTCTTGTTTTCAATTTCCACATTTTTTCTATTTTGACAGTTTTTCGAATTCCTTGGTTGCTATTTTACAATCCGCTGGACAAGCCATATCAATTAATAGACAAGTTTTTTCTTTCTTGTTTTTAACAATAATGTCTGGCCTATTTGCTTCAATATTTCTTCTTCTTTTTCTTCTTTTTCTTCTTCTTCTTCTTCTTCTTATTATTATTATTATTATTATTATTATTATTATTATTATACTTTTTATACGTTTATTGTTTATTGTTATTATCTATATGAATCCAAATACCAGGGTATTTAGCCTCCTTGTTTTGTTAATTATTTATTATATTTTACAATATATTTATATATTTAATTATTGTATATTATTCATTCTTACATATTATTTGTAAATTATTTATATATTTATTTATTTATTTGTCAAATGAACTACAAATTTAAAAATTTCTGTGAAACATTTTTCGTCCTCTAAAAGAGCTTATAGAGGGTAAAATGCGTTACACATATTTTTTGGTTATTCATATGCCAAAAAATGTTCTAATATATAGAAATTTACATATATTTTCCTTTCATTTTGGCCATTTCGACGAGATGTAATATTTACCAAGATCAATTATGATGGAATAGTGAGTTCGCTCCTCACTAAGTGCCCCATACTTTCAGCTTTGTGTCACATGTATGAATTTTAATTTTGCAAGAAGCCATATATGGTCAGGTGCCCCCGCTGTTCATCTCAGTGTTCTTGACAGTCTCTAAAGGAGAATCAGTAATGTGATAGGTACCGACTTGGTGTTGTGGTGCATTCGATATCGGCTCGAAACGAGAAATCGGGGAGCCGAGTTCGAATTCCAGCTGAATTCATTGCATTCGTATACGCGCAAAGGCCCTTGGGAAAGGTATTAATTTGTCTATTCCTTCCAGTTATGGGTTAAATAACAGGACAGATTGGGTTCTATAGCCTTGGTCGGCAACCAGTCTACCGCAGAAAGCAATGGCAACCTACTGCGGGATAATCTTCTGCCCAGTCAGTCATATCTCTTTCAAGATATGATCGCCCAAGCGTGTATCAAATATAAGACTTAACTGACTGACCGATTTGGCGACTCGACTCCAGCCGCTTTCTCAACGACAGTATGTAGCTTCCCTCTGTCTTTTCTATAGATATTTTCATGGCTTCTGATCCGATGAACTTAAGTCACTGGTGCCCCTGCCACAGGAGTTTACTCGTGCAACCAGACTGGCAACTGGGTCCCACCCATTCACTGTTAGATCAACCAAATGATGACGACAATTCTACTCCATCAGCTTCTTTTCTTGCACTTCCCGCCTGTGGAACTCTCTTCCATATTCTTGTTTTCCTTACGGCTACAACCTCCAGGAATTTAAATGCACCTCTTAACCACTTGACTCTAGTTCTTTCTACATCACCCTGTATATCTTTTCCATTCTCTCTACCTTTGCAACTGTCATCACACCTGTATTCCCATCATTCTCTTGCTCCCTTCTCTGACACCCCCTGTAACTGGTTCGTCTTTCTCTTTATTCTCCTCTTATCTCATCTTTTACTCTTATATAGCCCCCCTGCGCATCAGTGGCGTTACCACCTTGCATGGTGTGACACGATAAAAAGAACAACATGTAAGCTACGCTTAAAAGATCATCAGAGTCTCCCATATTTACTTATTATAATTTATTCCTACCTTTATCATTTTTTTTTTTTAAGGGGTGAACTCTAAATAATAAACTCACAAAGTAGTACGACAATGGGATGCATAAACAGGAAACCCAATCTACCCATCGTAAAACACTATCTGATAAGGGTATACCATGTATATGAATCGCAAGCCAAATGTGTATGATGCGAAGATATGTTTTGATAAAGACGGCGTCTATCGTTGAAGGTGAACCTGGTTGGAAATACCTTCATGTCGCGTAAACCAGTCAGCTTATATGGTCTTCGACGGAGTGTGTTCTCAGATAACTAGCAGTAACTTCCAAGACTCTTCAACTTTTAAAAAGGAACTCTTTCGTTACACAGCAGACGATGCTCACCAACTATCCCTGTGTTAACTCCTACTGAACATGGTCAAGTGTTTCAAATCAGAACAAATCAAAAAAAAAAAAATTATAACTATTTTATAATCCCTGGTAACTGATGGTTTTTTTTTCTGTAGTCAAAGGACAACAAGTCTCTTTAACACTCCAAGAATCAGTACAGTCTTCGAACGGATAATAGCAGCATAGGGATGCTATCATTTGTACATTTGAACTCTAGCCTCTTTAGCAATTTTCCTATGTTATTTGTCCCACTGCCCAGTGCTCCTATTATAATTTACACGACAGTTATCTTTACGCTCCACGATTTCGCCTACTTTCAGTCAAGATCGAGATATTTATCTAGTTTTTTATTTCCCTTCAGATTCTCTCTGTGCTCCCCCGCAACTCCGAAATTTATTGACACGTTCTTTTCTTTTTTTTATTTACAACTCCGTCTTCTGGTGATAGATTACCTGAAAGGTTTCAATTCCAAAGTCCCAGAAGATTTCATACATTTCATTCATTTCTGCGTGTATACCGCTGGCTTCCACGGTTAGAATATAGTCTTTTGCACAGTTCTCAGTGAAACACTTTACCCACACAGTTTTGCTCATTTTTACATTATATTATAATTCTGCTTTTTCATTCGTGCCTTAGTTAGCACGGTCGCTACGCCCTGCCATTACCACAGATAAATAATTTACCATTACTGTTTGATTGCAAGGAGAGGCTGCAGAACTGATACATAAAAGGAGCAGTTTGGTATTAGGGAAAAGAAAGAAAGAAAGAAAGAAAGAAAGGGGAGGTAGTAACACTTTATTTTGTTTAGCGTCTGCTTCATTTGAAATGAAATACCTTGTCTATTTTTAATTTTTTTCATTTGTATTCTCTTACATCTTTAAATAAAGACCTGCATTTATATCCATTTTTATTGCAATATATTTTTTGTAAAATTGTTAAGCTCAAATATTAAACAAAGCAAAAGAAGAAATTGCCGGCGGTTATTTCATAGTCGTGAAACTTGCAAGAAGCTTGTTCAATCATTAACTTACAAATTAGGATTTGATCACAAAATTTAAGTAGGAAAACCGTGAAATTTTGTATGGTATAAAATTTGACATTTAGTATTATCAATTAGTCAATTTTGATTGGTTGTTTGATAGATTCATTTACCAAGTCATTTACTTGAACCTACTAGAGTGAAAGCGTTTCTCTCACTAAGTGAGTAGGACTCATTAACACAATCTTCTACATCTCAGATAAAGTTGGACATCTGCCAATTTTTTCTTAATTATTCCTAGTAAGACTACTACTTCTACTACTACTACTACTACTATTACTACTACTACTACTACTATTACTACTAGGACAAGGACGACGAAAAGGACTACTATTGAAAAAATGAACACCTTTATATGCCACATTCTTATAAATTCTATTTCATATACTTATAATCCAAGAGGGTTTTTTTTTCAGATTCTTGTGCGGAATTTTTTTTATTAAACATTATGATCAAGTCGAAAAATACCATTGATTTCTTAAAATTATTATTATTATTATTATTATTATTATTATTATTATTATTATAAGCTGGTACATTGAAGTCTTTTGTGAATATATCTAGCATTTTAGCTTAAACTATACTCTTTGTATTTATGATGAAATTTTTCTTATTATTATCATTATTATTATTATTATTATTATTATTATTATTATTATTATTATTATTAAACGAAGGGAGGAAAAGACAGAGACTGTAATGCTTATGGTGTTAGATTTGTTATTTACTAATCTTATTCATTTTAAGTATACAGAAAAAATTCATTGACTTGACCTAATTACAAATGTTCTTGATTTACAATTATTATTATTATGTCATTTTTCATCATATTTCGATTTCTGCTTTGGTTTCACTACCAACCAAGTCTGCGGGGTGACCTAAGACAGGCCGTGGCGTGTTGTTATGGCCCCATTTCATGTTTTTCTATCTTCCTTATCATCCCTAGCGTTACATAGATAAAGTTTTCCTTAATGTGTGTGCTGTACTTAATAAGACAATTCTTTGTATGTCTCTTAAGCTGGGGTTTCCAGGGATTCTTTCAATGTGTTGTTTTGTTCCATTTTTTATCATTCCAAGTGCACCTACTATCACTGGCACAACTCTTGTTTTCAATTTCCACATTTTTTCTATTTCAATTTCCAGGTCTTTATATTATTATTATTATTATTATTATTATTATTATTATTATTATTGTATTTAATTTTGTTGTTCTAGTGGCAGTTGTTATCAGTTGCATTAGTCGTAATGCTTAGAGTGATCATTGTTAAAATAATCAAGTGTTGAATAACCCATCCTGTCCATTGTTATATAATGTTATATAATCACTGAGGTGTTACTTCGAAACATTATTATTATTATTATTATTATTATTATAGTTATTATCGTTGTTGTTGTTGTTTTTGTTGTTGTTGTCTAAGTGCTTGTGTTCTGTGTGTTTGACAATGAGACATTCATTCTGAACATTTGTCTCTCTTCACAATTGGAAAGGCCGATGGACTTGGGTTTTTCTTATAATTCTTTTCTTGCCAATCCTTTTACGACTAGGCCGTCAAAAAAAAAAGAAACGCCTGTCGCATTAATCGAGATTCTTGAGAATTTGTCATAAAATCCATTCGTCGAAGTTTTAATGCAATTTTTGCTGTCGACGTTCTAGCTGAAGACATTGTATTAAAATTTGGTAAGAATTTATAACAAACTTACGGTCATGCATAACGAGGTGCACCTGGGTGCATATCAATGCATGCATGCATGATAGACATTACCTATGAAACAGAAAAAGACACACACGCATATTTGCATTCGTGCAAATAGACAGATTAAACAAAAACAATGTGATATATTCTAAATACACTGATATATGAATTTGTCCATCAATCTATTATATATGCACATCGATAAATATCTGTATAGATACTTTCTCACTCTTCTCACTTTATATATATATATATATATATATATATATATATATATATATATACAAGATTCGTTAAAAAAGACAGACAAGATACTATGGTTATTTCGGTTTAGTAACTCTTTTTAAAAAACTTGTAATCCTAAAATAGCCAAAATACCTGTCATTTTTAACGAAACTTGCATAAAATAAGGATTGCTAACTAAATACACAATATATATATATATATATATATATATATATATATATATATATATTGATGTATTGGTTGATTGTTTAATACTTAGTTTTGGGTCCTAATAGGGTTAGACCAGTATACATTTGTATTAAAAAGTGTTCGATACAATTATATTGTAGAACTTTTGAATATTTTCCATTTTTAAACGAGTTATTTCGCTAACCAGGTTCCTACCATAAGTGGTGTCTTCAGGCGATTTTTAATAACTGATTTTACCTTTTAACGTTTTTTTTTTTAAGAACGCTCTTGTAACGGCGTTTTATTTGAACGTTCATGTGGCATGGAATTTATGAACTGGCATTGTTTAAATTAAAACGGATTCATGGCTGTATGAACCTAAGAGGTATTTCTTAGTGTGGATGCATTTAGTCATAATTTCTGTTCTTTCATTTAACAGTTCCTCTTTATTTGGGTATGTCATAATTTCTAATTTTTCTTCTTGGCACAGTCTACATATTTGTCCACCGTTGTAAGGCGTGGCTGTTTTAAAAATCGCCTGAAGACAACACTCATGGGAGAAACCGGGGTAGCGAAATAACTCGTTTAAAAATGGAATATATATATATATATATATATATATATATATATATATATATATATATATTGCAAGAAAGGGAAAGAACACGTAGATTAAAGACCCACTATTCAAGCATTTATTTTTATAAAGAGTGCTCGATACAGAGTAGAGGTTAATATTGTAATTTTGTTATTACAACGGTTTATAAAATCATAATATCACTACACAAAGATTTTCATGTTTCAGAACAAAACTGTTCCTCTTCAGGTGATATGTTAAAATAAATGTTGAAAATGATTTATTTTTGCAAAATATAAGATGAATTCATGCTTATTTAGAAAATTAGGGAGTGGTACTTAGAGTAATACATTTAGGTTTGTCAAAACTTTTCAATCAGCATTTAGAAACCGGCATGGGCAACAGAATTATGCAACCGTAGAGATAAAAATGTGGGTGAAAAAAGTGGGGTAGGAAGGCTTAGATCTAGACATGTCACTTTTTAATTTTTGTCCCGAAACATGGAAATTTTTGTGTAGTGATATTATGCTTTTTATAAACTATTGTAATAACAAAATTACAATATATATATATATATATATATATATATATATATATATATATATATATATCCAAGTGAATGAATAAGGAACGAAGAAAAATTAAAAACGTTCAAGACATTAATTTAAAACAGTGCTTAATATAAAATAGAGCTATGAATATTTATTATAAATTATAATTTGGAACATGTACAAATTATCATCTTCTACAAAGTGTAAATTTTGTTTCGACATTGGAAGGACAATGTCTCATCAGTTTGTGTGTAAAGAAAATGGAAAATTCTTGACTTTAAATTGGCGAATTATGTGTGAAAGGTAAGTGGAGTGGAAAATGGGAAATCAGAGTTTGAAGTTGTAAGTTAGAACTTGAACGAAAAGTGGGACGCGGTAGAGAATATTTCAATGGAAGTGTTGAAAATTTTAAAGACAGATTTATCAGTAGAGGATAAGTTTACCATAAGAGAATTAATGGTAAAATATTATTTGGGTCACTAGTTTCGTCTTTTATCGGTTCATCGGTCTTTAGATATATTTATGAGGATGAGACTGCACATTCGTAAGAAATGGGGTGGGCTCTGAAATTTTAAACATTTTTTTCAACTTTTGGGGTATATAGTCTAGACAATTTCATTTAGTTCATTTTCTATTCTTGTTTTTCTTTCTTTCCCAGATTGTGAAAATAAAAGATTTTCTACCAATAAAGGCGAAATGTCGTCATCTAATATACGAAATATTATATATCATTTTCACACACACACACACACACACACACACACACACACACACACACACACACACACAGACACACACACATATTTCTTAAATATTTAAGAATTTAATTTCTTAGATGCTGGTCATAATAAAATTAGACCAGTACACAGTTGTATTATAAAGTGTTCAATACAATTATATTGTTGAACTTTTGAATATTCCTCATTTCTAAACGAGTTATTACGCGACCTAGGTTTCTAACATGTGGTGTTTCAAGCGATTTGCAATAACTGGTTTTAATCTTTTATTTTTTTAACGCTTACCTAACGTGGAATTTTTGAAGGCGCAATTTTTAAATTAACAAGGAATTATAACGTTTTCATCCATGGTTGTATGAACCTAATAGGTATTTTATAGTATGTTACACTTAGTCATAATTTCTTTTCTTTCATTCAATAATTCATTTTTGTTTGGAAATAGCATAATTGCTAAATTTTCCTCTTGGCACAGTCTGTATATTATGTCACCGTTGTAAGACTTGGCTATTTTCACTATACGCCACGCTATACCAACTAGGTTCATACAACCATGGATGAAAACGTTATAATTTCTTGTAATTAAAAAAAAAAACGGTAAAATCAGTTATTGCAAATCGTCTGAAGACAACACATGGTAGAAACCTAGGTCGCGTAATAACTCGTTTACAAATGAAGCACATATATATAGTAAGTGATGAGAGATCAGCCGTATACGATACCATGTTTTTGATCTTTTCAGTTGTTCTCAGGCAATATAAATCACCTGACTTAAGCGAAATTGTCGAAGCTATGGTCTAATTGAATTTCAATCTAACTTATAACTGTTCAGTATATATATATATATATATATATATATATATATATATATATATATATATATATATATGTGTGTGTGTGTGTGTGTGTGTGTGTGTATGTGTACCGATTTAAGTGTACGGGTGTGTGTGTGTGTGTGTGTCAAATGATAGATATCTGAAACCTTATGCTTTAGTGTCAACTAAATTTTGTTGAAGGCAAAAGAATTCAATGATTTTATGCTGTTATCCCTTATTGTCATTTATCGCAATGTAAGTGGATTCTGGGCTCCTTTATAAAATTCTAATGAGAAAATAAGTGGGTGAATTGAATCAAGTGGAATTAGAATCTGCAGTGGGAAAATTATATTGGGAAAGTAGACAAAAGGCTGCGGTTAATAAAGAACTAAGTAATTATCGTCTTTGATTCATTGATCTTGTAAATTCACTTATCATCACAACCTGAATTAATGTATAATGTCTAATAACAAAAATATACATACACACACATACACATAGATAGATAGATAGATAGATAGATAGATAGATAGATAGATAGATAGATAGATAGATAGATAGATAGATATGAAAAGACTGTTATAGATAGATAGATAGATAGATAGATAGATAGATAGGAACAGAACGAGATAGATAGATAGATAGATAGATAGATAGATAACGAACAGAATGAGATAGATAGATAGATAGATAGATAGATAGATAGATAGATAGATAGATAGATAACGAACATAATGAGATAGATAGATAGATAGATAACGAACAGAATGAGATAGATAGATAGATAGATAGATAGATAGATAGATAGATAGATAGATAGATAACGAACAGAATGAGATAGATAGATAGATAGATAATGAACAGAATGAGATAGATAGATAGATAGATAGATAGATAGATAGATAGATAGATAACGAACAGAATGAGATAGATAGATAGATAATGAACATAATGAGATAGATAGATAGATAGATAGATAGATAGATAATGAACAGAATGAGATAGATAGATAGATAGATAGATAGATAGATAGATAGATAGATAGATATGAATAGACCGTGATTGAAAAGAACACGTTAACACACACACACACACACACACACAGAGAGAGAGAGAGAGAGAGAGAGAGAGAGATAGACAGACATACATACATACAGACAGACAGAAAGTTAGATGGATCTTTGCAATTTCATTAGCCTAATATAGCATCTGATGATTCAATATAGCACCAATCGTTTGGGAGAGACAGTCTATCTAAAATCAAGAAATAATCAGATTTCTGGTTTGAAATTCCGACCATAACACAATATCTTCCTTATTCTTTTGGCCCTGGAATTTCAAAATTTCACTCTCTTTGAAATACTTTGGTATTTTGCCCGTGAACCAAAACACGCAAATGAATATTAATATATCATTTCATAATTAAATCTACTAGATGTTACTTTATCATATTCATTTATCATTAGTTATTTTTTGCAGTTTTTGTAAATTGTACGAAATATAAGAATACTTATCTGATTAATTGATTCTAAATGGCTTTACTCACAGGCGCACACACACTTCTCTCTCCCTCTCTCTCCCTTCCTTTCTCTCTCTCTCCCTCTCCCTCTCCCTACCTCTCTCTTCCTCTCTCCCTCTCTCTCCCCCTCTCTTTCATTCTTTCCTTCACTTATAAACACACATTTAAATATACAGGGTGTCCATAATGTTCGTGTGCACTTGAAAAATGTTTATAAATTTATTTGTATTTGCGATAGAAATAATTTGTAAAAAGGATTTGAAAGAAGTAAATCTATATTTTGTAAGGTTTTATTGAAATTTTATTTAAATTTCCACATGTCCTCCATCATTAGCAATATAAAGGGTAATACAATTTTGCAATTCACAGAAAACATTTGCCAATTGATTTACAGTAATGCCTGAAATCACATTAGCTATTTTAGCTTTCAACTCTTCTCATGAACCAGGTTTGATTGCATACACAATTGTTTTCACATGTCCCCATAAAAAAATCTAAAGGAGTCAAATCTGGCGAACGTGGAGGCTAATAAAATAGTCCAACCCTTCCCATCCATCTGTTTACTCATCTAAAAATTGTTGCAAATTTTGTAGTGAAGAAGCATTTAATAACTCTACCCAAAAAATCTCAACAATCTTCTCCTGGTTTTAAGCATAAGTGTCCTCTTTGTTGCCAATGTCTAGAATTTTGTCATTATTCACATGTTCGGTTCATAGTATTCTCAGCATCTTTCTGTAGAACCATATTTCTGTTTGATGCCTCTGTAGAGATATCGTCCAGCATTCACTGCTATATAGAAGGTTTGATACCACATACAAGTTCAGTACTCTTTTTGTTGTTGTTGTTGTTGTTGTTGTTGTTGTTGTTGTTGTTGTTGTTGTTGTTGTTGTTGTTAATGATAATTTTCTGTTTCTTAATACTTTGTCCAGTTTTGGAAAGGCAACTTTCACTATTCCAATGTGTCTTTGGATTTCCATGTTGTACATTCTATCCTCTGTTAATAGGCGTTCCAGATATCTAAATTGTTGCACCTGTTTTGGTTTTGGCATCTACAAGTTGTGATTTGGATGTTGGGCTGTACCTTTTGGCAACATGTGGCTTCCAGCTTTCTCTTTTCCAATCTTTTCACTCTTTTCTTTATTTTATTTTTTCAATTGGAGTAGATAGACTAAACTATCGCCCGGTTCACATTCCACGCATATCTATTAAACAGGTGAAGAGGCTCATCCCTTGTTCCCTGTTTAGGATGTGGTTTCCAGCTTTCTCTGTTCCAATCTTTTCACTCTTACGTAGCCCCCTGCACATCAGTGGCGTTACCGCGTTGCTCGGGGTGATATGATTAAAAAAAAAACCTAAGAACATTAAACCTTATAACATTTTATAACATTTTACAGATTATTTCTATCAAAAATACAAATAAAGTTATAATTTTTTAAAGTGTACACGTATATGCAAATGATAGATACCTTTTATAAAGTTGTTTTTATTTTTTCCTAATGTTTAAATTGGTCGTGCCGTTTTAATTTTAATAGTTGATTTATTTTAAAATGTGTTTGACTAAGTATCTATATTTAATCTTCTCATGTAACATTGATATGTTTAAAACAAAAGATTCTTTCTCTTGGAAAAAGTTACTTGAACAGTTGCTGAAAAATCTTGAGACAGGAATTATGTTATCTCAAATTATTTCTATTTAAATTAATTTCATTCAAGTAATTTCTTTTTTCTCGACATTACACACACACACATACACTTTGCATGACGTGTTGAGTTTTCTTTTATATATATCATATTGTTCTGGATAATATCCATTGAACTCTCTATACTTATCTATATTTTATATTAAATAGATATCTTTGTTTTATTCTCCTGTTTACGGACTTGGCATCAATATATATATATATATATATATATATATATATATATATATTTTAACGACAATTTGTAATGAATTATTTTGAACATTATTTTTACTCGTATTTAAGTAGATATTCTGTTTTGAATTAAACAGTATTTTTATATTTATACCTACCGGCCTGATTATTTACGATAAATTTTTATTACGAAATTGTGTGCTATCCAGCAGGATTCGAACCTGCGACCCCTATTACATAAGGGAAGCATACCATTTGATCTGGTACCGTCTTGACCACTCGACCATGAATAGCCTCTTGATCAGACGAGGTTTTTATCATGCTTATATAACACAATTTTCGATTTTACCGTAAACAAGCATATCTGCTCTGAAATGTATCGTAATGTCAACAAATGTAAACATGTTACGGAAATTAACGAATTTTAACGAAACTTGGTTATAAGCAACCGACAATTTGTAATGAATTATTTTGAAATATAAAAATACTGTTTAATTCAAAACAGAATATCTACTTAAATACGAGTATCGGTAAAAATAATGTTCAAAATAATGTTATATATATATATATATATATATATATATATATATATATATATAGTGTATCGAGGCAACAAATAATTTTCTAAACATATACTGTTAAATATAAGAGACAATGAATGTCTATTATGTTTAATCATGAGCTGTTCTAAACGTCGTATATTGGCTTTAATTTCAGATGAAAATAAAGACAAAAATTCTCCAACATTTGGATAATTTCTTATTAAGTTGGTTCTATATTATTAAGGATTACTTTGGATGTTCTTAAGTAATAATGAATAATACATATTAATCGCTCTATTCTTATATTGAGCACTGTTTTAAATTCATATGTTCAACATTACAACTATATTTTTCGTTCTTAATCATTAGCATATATATATATATATATATATATATATATATATATATATATATACTACCGGCCATAATTATTTGGACACCCTATTTTTTAAAAGAAATTATGTATTTCATACTATTAAGTGGATAATTCTAAATGAAAATACAATAGTTCTTTTTTTATTATTACTTTGTAAACTTTTCCAAGACAATGAAGCAAAGTTGAACTCGTCCGAATCAGCCTAAATTTTCTTCATTCTTTCATTGATGAAACTGCAAGATAGGTAATTATTAAATATTATAAATCAATTTGATGCACATGTTATTGTGCAGCATTAACAAAAGACCCATTCTATTTTCATTTACAATTATTCACTTGGCAATAAATACTAAAAAATAGTATGCAATACATCATTTTTTTAAAACACAGAAAAGAGGCTTTCCATTCCTGTCCACAACGCCTGATGAGACATTGAAGTTTCAATGTCGAAACAAATGTACTATTTGTAGAGGATATATAAAAAAATTATGTACATGTTCTAAAATATAATTTATAATATATATATATATATATATATATATATATATATATATATATGATAGAATAAATTTAAAAAAGTAGGAAATGTATTTAAATCTAACATGTTTTACTTTAACTAAGCTTCTTCAGAGATCTATTTAAAGACAAGAAATGAAGAGTTTATAAAAATATATGTATAAGGAGAGTGAAACTAATGACGAAAATAATTTTTTTGATATTTGATTATCGTGGACGCTCCCGAGGCATTATTTCTTTTTCCACTTTTTGAAAAGTAATTGTTAGCATGCCGTCACTTCGAAATAATATCATTACTTTTAATTATTAAAGCTTTCGCGATTTTGAATTCTATGATTCTCAATTACTTTTCCATACATAAATTACAATTTTTTCGTCTCATAAACAAATGGATGGATATTATTTAAGATTAAAAAAAAAGAAGAAACCTTGAAATCAAGACCTATTCAAGCAAACATCGAATTGATTATCAATAAATTATTTTCCACATTTATTCTTTATAATGGAATTGATTAACTTTTAAATATGACTGTCACTACGAATAGCGAATGGCATATTTGTATTAAATAATATAAAATAATATATGCATGGAAAGGAAGTAACTTTTGATACTTTTATCTAAGAAATAATTGTTCTTATGAACATCAACTAAAACGTCTTATAATTCTGTAAAAATGTTTTACTTGAAAATATATATATAAAATATCTCTGCAGTTCATCATCTATTAAATTTGCAAGGCTTTTTATAAAAAAATGGACACTTTATCTAATATACTCTTATATATATATGTAAGTATAAATTTATTGACGAGGCAACCTTTTTTCTCCCTTTCTTAGTAATCAGGTATTCCGTTGTTAAGGTAGCAAGAAGAAATTCTGGACGGCAATAAGCGAACATGACATGTGTTGCCCTAATGACAGAATATCTCATTATGAAGTAGAGAAAATCAAAGAGCTTATACACCGATATTTTTTCTTTCTTTTCTTTCATGTCAATTATCTTCGGAGAATTTAATTTTGTTGATTTCCTATGAATGATTTTTTTCTTTTTTTTTTGTTATTGTTTTTTATGTTTTATGATCGTCACTTAACAGGAAATTATTGGTAACGGAGGCCACTCATTTGATTTTAAGTGACAGCCAAGTTTTCAAAATAATATATAATGGAGTCATTCATATCAAACCAAGCAAGGCGGTGACCGCCACTGATGCGCATGGGGCTGCTTAAGAGTAAAATGATTGGAAAAGAGAAAGCCGGAAACCACACCCTAAACAGGGAACAAGGGATGAGCCTCTTCACCTGTTCAATAGATATGGATGGAGTGTGAACCGGGGGTGATAGTTTAGTCTATCTACTCCAGTTGTTGACGTATAGAAATACAATGTTTTACTGAATATTATTTGTTTAGTCTAATATTCAGCAAGTATTGAAGATAATTTTAAAAATCAAGACATTGCAAGAAAAATATTTAATATTTTATAAGTATAAAACAAGCACAACATTCTGCCATTTTTTACTATATGGAAAAAACAACTAGTTGAAACATAAATATGGTAATTTTCTAAGGGTAGCATAGATGCAGAAAAAGGACAAAGATGTCGGGCACTCGGTGAGGATCGAACTTACTACTCAGTCATTATCATTCCAGAGAGCAGTGTTGTTAATCATTACACCACGTCAAGGTAGGGAACCTAACTTTATCGCATTCTTATTCAAGTAGTTATTTACGTGCAGAACCCATGAGAATTTCACTGTTTTGTCAGTTACAAAAACACCCACAGAGACCTATTTATATGTATATATTAAAAAAACGTATTAAATCAGACATATATTGAAATTTTATTTGTTTAAAAGCTATTTTAATGGATACTTTGTTTCATTATTCAATACTCGAGAAATTGAAATT
The DNA here is from genome assembly GCA_037127315.1 of Ascarosepion bandense. NCBI lineage: Eukaryota > Metazoa > Mollusca > Cephalopoda > Sepiida > Sepiidae > Ascarosepion > Ascarosepion bandense. Next base: position 4,246,180 of record JBBBDQ010002040.1, read on the forward strand.
GAATACCCGATAAATCTTGTTAGAAAATTATACACCTTCTGCCAGGACTCGAACCTGCGTTCTCAAGAGGAAACCGTTATTAGTGACGTGCTTTGATCGCTTAGCCACGTAAGAACAAAGCTTGAATAGTGCTTTTTGAACACACACACACACACACACACACACACACACACACACACACACACACACACACATATATATATATATATATATATATATATTGTTTCTGATGAAAGGCCAAGGACGGTCTGAAATATCAAATAAATAAATACTGTCAAAAACAGTTTTAACTTACAACTTCTTGTAGTTTTATATATTATATATATATATATATATGTACTTTCTTTCGTAACTTAACGTTAACAAAGACAATTTTCATTCATCTTCCTCGTTATTCATTTTACATGTATATAAAATTATTTAAACTTTATTTCTTAGTGGATTCATATATTTGAGTAGACGCTCCGTTTATTTATTAAACAGTATATTTACATATTTTCGTCTACCGGCCTGAACGTTCGAGAAATCTTATAAAAGTAAAATATGCAATCGTCGACGGAACTCGACAGAAGAAACGTATATATGTACATGCAAGTTTTTCAATTCTATGTTCTTGGGATTAATTTCACGACTCATTTAATGTATAAAGACATTTTCTGTTTCTGTTTCATGTGTTTTCCCTCATATGTATATTTATGAATTCACGCAACTATATATATATATTATTTATCACATACAAGCCCGTTTCGCTGTATCGCAGCTCATCAGTGCTACTAGACACATCCACTTGCTTCTGGCCGTGATCGAAACTCGACCGATTTGGTGTCGCTACTCCCCAAGCCATAGGCGCATGGGAGCAAAAGAAGGAAATTTTAACGTGTTGTATAGAAGCAGTGTATACTCACGCCAGTCACCAAATTTCGTGTAAGCCCGTTTTTTCTCTTTTTTTCCATTTTATCGGCTGCATAATTGAGAGCAATTTGTGACAAAAAAGAGTACCATGACGCAATTCAGTCCTTCAGTCAGTCAGTTAAGTGCCATACGTGTTACACGCTTTGGGCGATCATGTCTCGAAAGAGACATGACTGGATGGGTTATCCCGCAGTAGGTTGCCATTACTTTCTGCAGTAAACTGGTTGCCGACCAAGGCTATAAAATCCAATCTGTCCAATTATTTGACTCATAGCTAGAGGGGAGGGGGAGAGATCTTATTAAGGAGTAATTAGTGGGGGAACAGTTTATTATTTCATAAAAATAGAAAATTGATCCCCCACTTTATGCTTAGTAGAAGCCTTAATCATGTTTTCAACTATTATATTCAGTCAGTCAGTTAAGTGCTATACCTGATAGCACATGGGTGATGATGTCTCGAAAGAGACATGACAGGATGGGCAAGACATTATTCCGCAGTAGGTTGCCATTACTTTCTGCGGTAGACTGGTGTGCCAGCCAATCTGTCATGTTATTTAACCGACAAATGGAGGGAATAAACGGAATAATACCTTTCCCAAGGATATTTGTGCGTAAGTGAATGCAAGGAATTCAACTGGAATTTGAACTTGGCTCTATTTATATGTATATATTAAAAAATGGATTAAATCAGGCATATATAGAAATTTTATTTGTTTAAAAGCTATTTTAATGGATACTTTGTTTCATTATTCAAGAAATTGAAATTGAATAACCGAGAAATTTTGTTAGAAAATTATACACCCGCCGCCAGGACTCGAACCTGCGTTCACAAGGGGAAACTGTCATTAATGAGGTGCTTTGATTGCTTAGCCACGTAGGAACAAAGCCTGAATAGTGCTTTTTTGAACATATATCTTTTCCGATTTATATATATATATATATATATATATATATATATATAATCGGAGTCTAACCGCGATACAGCGAAACAGATCTGTCTGCGGATGACAATATATATATAAATCGGGAAAGATATGTGTTCAAAAAAGCACTATTCAGGACTGCGAACTCCCCTATTTCTCGTTGTGACTTGATATCCACTACATCACAACGCACATCCTCGATTGACGCAATTCACTCTGCTATAGATTTAGAAATAGCATGCAGTATTTTACATACGCGTCGGAATCTCCAATACGAATATTTCAGAGTGTTTTGGTATCAATCTTAGATCAGTGCGGAGGATCCAGAAAGAGTGATTATATATCTACCCTCATCATGTTTTTTGTTGTGCTCACTACTGATGGCAACGTTATATCTCTATTCGTCTTCCCAACACTCAGCAAGGAGGCCTACATCACATGCCACATCAGCCCTTACATCTGGCCATCTAACTACCCAGATTGCAACACCTTGGATTATTATGCGTGGATGCGGTTAAGCAAGAGACCAACGAAATTCCTTGATGAAAGGATGAACGGGATGCAAGGTTTATGGCAGTATTCGCCTACTTAAACAGGAGGTTCCAAAGTTATCTGGAGCCCGTCGTTGAAACCAGTGGCTATTTTATTGAATAAATTTACTTTTTAGTATTGGACTATATTTATGTGTAATATTCATAAATATATCTGTTAAATTGAAATGTCAGTGTTATTTCCATTTTTACATAATATAGACGACTATTAATTTCTAACCCCCCTCTCTCTCTCTCTTTCTGTCGATATATATATATATATATAGAGAGAGAGAGAGGGTGGGGTTAAGCGGGAGACCAACAAAACTTCTTGATGAAAGGATGAACGGGATGCAAGGATTATGGCAGCATTTAACAATTTAAACAAGGAGACTGTCCAGAAGAGTTGCAGGAGTTTCCGAAGTTATCTTGAGCCCGTGGTTAAAACCAGTGGCGATTTTATTGAATAAATTTACTTTTTAGTATTGGACTATATTTATGTGTAATATTCATAAATATATCTGTTAAATTGAAATGTCAGTGTTATTTCCATTTTTACATAATATAGACGACTATTAATTTCTAACCCCCCCTCTCTCTCTCTCTTTCTGTCGATATATATATATATATATATAGAGAGAGAGAGGGTGGGGTTAAGCGGGAGACCAACAAAACTTCTTGATGAAAGGATGAACGGGATGCAAGGATTATGGCAGCATTTAACAATTTAAACAAGGAGACTGTCCAGAAGAGTTGCAGGAGTTTCCGAAGTTATCTTGAGCCCGTGGTTAAAACCAGTGGCGATTTTATTGAATAAATTTACTTTTTAGTATTGGACTATATTTATGTGTAATATTCATAAATATATCTGTTAAATTGAAATGTCAGTGTTATTTCCATTTTTACATAATATAGACGACTATTAATTTCTAACCCTCTCTCTCTCTCTCTCTTTCTGTCGATATATATATATATATATAGAGAGAGAGAGAGGGTGGGGTTAAGCGGGAGACCAACAAAACTTCTTGATGAAAGGATGAACGGGATGCAAGGATTATGGCAGCATTTAACAATTTAAACAAGGAGACTGTCCAGAAGAGTTGCAGGAGTTTCCGAAGTTATCTTGAGCCCGTGGTTAAAACCAGTGGCGATTTTATTGAATAAATTTACTTTTTAGTATTGGACTATATTTATGTGTAATATTCATAAATATATCTGTTAAATTGAAATGTCAGTGTTATTTCCATTTTTACATAATATAGACGACTATTCAATTTCTAACCCCCCCCTCTCTCTCTCTCTTTCTGTCGATATATATATATATATAGAGAGAGAGAGAGAGGGTGGGGTTAAGCGGGAGACCAACAAAACTTCTTGATGAAAGGATGAACGGGATGCAAGGATTATGGCAGCATTTAACAATTTAAACAAGGAGACTGTCCAGAAGAGTTGCAGGAGTTTCCGAAGTTATCTGGAGCCCGTCGTTGAAACCAGTGGCTATTTTATTGAATAAATTTACTTTTTAGTATTGGACTACATTTTTGTGTAATTTTCATAAATATATCTGTTAAAATGAGATGTCAGTGTTATTTCCATTTTTACATAATATAGACGACTATTAATTTCTAACCCCCCCTCTCTCTCTCTCTCTTTCTGTCGATATATATATATATATATATATATATATATATATATATATATATATATATAGAGAGAGAGAGAGAGAGAGAGAGAGAGGGTGGGGTTAAGCGGGAGACCAACAAAACTTCTTGATGAAAGGATGAACGGGATGCAAGGATTATGGCAGCATTTAACAATTTAAACAAGGAGACTGTCCAGAAGAGTTGCAGGAGTTTCCGAAGTTATCTTGAGCCCGTGGTTAAAACCAGTGGCGATTTTATTGAATAAATTTACTTTTTAGTATTGGACTATATTTATGTGTAATATTCATAAATATATCTGTTAAATTGAAATGTCAGTGTTATTTCCATTTTTACATAATATAGACGACTATTAATTTCTAACCCCCCTCTCTCTCTCTCTTTCTGTCGATATATATATATATATATAGAGAGAGAGAGAGGGTGGGGTTAAGCGGGAGACCAACAAAACTTCTTGATGAAAGGATGAACGGGATGCAAGGATTATGGCAGCATTTAACAATTTAAACAAGGAGACTGTCCAGAAGAGTTGCAGGAGTTTCCGAAGTTATCTGGAGCCCGTCGTTGAAACCAGTGGCTATTTTATTGAATAAATTTACTTTTTAGTATTGGACTACATTTTTGTGTAATTTTCATAAATATATCTGTTAAAATGAGATGTCAGTGTTATTTCCATTTTTACATAATATAGACGACTATTAATTTCTAACCCCCCCTCTCTCTCTCTCTCTTTCTGTCGATATATATATATATATATATATATATATATATATATATATATATATAGAGAGAGAGAGAGAGAGAGAGAGAGAGAGGGTGGGGTTAAGCGGGAGACCAACAAAACTTCTTGATGAAAGGATGAACGGGATGCAAGGATTATGGCAGCATTTAACAATTTAAACAAGGAGACTGTCCAGAAGAGTTGCAGGAGTTTCCGAAGTTATCTTGAGCCCGTGGTTAAAACCAGTGGCGATTTTATTGAATAAATTTACTTTTTAGTATTGGACTATATTTATGTGTAATATTCATAAATATATCTGTTAAATTGAAATGTCAGTGTTATTTCCATTTTTACATAATATAGACGACTATTAATTTCTAACCCCCCTCTCTCTCTCTCTTTCTGTCGATATATATATATATATAGAGAGAGAGAGAGAGGGTGGGGTTAAGCGGGAGACCAACAAAACTTCTTGATGAAAGGATGAACGGGATGCAAGGATTATGGCAGCATTTAACAATTTAAACAAGGAGACTGTCCAGAAGAGTTGCAGGAGTTTCCGAAGTTATCTTGAGCCCGTGGTTAAAACCAGTGGCTATTTTATTGAATAAATTTACTTTTTAGTATTGGACTATATTTATGTGTAATATTCATAAATATATCTGTTAAATTGAAATGTCAGTGTTATTTCCATTTTTACATAATATAGACGACTATTAATTTCTAACCCCCCTCTCTCTCTCTCTTTCTGTCGATATATATATATATATATAGAGAGAGAGAGAGGGTGGGGTTAAGCGGGAGACCAACAAAACTTCTTGATGAAAGGATGAACGGGATGCAAGGATTATGGCAGCATTTAACAATTTAAACAAGGAGACTGTCCAGAAGAGTTGCAGGAGTTTCCGAAGTTATCTTGAGCCCGTGGTTAAAACCAGTGGCGATTTTATTGAATAAATTTACTTTTTAGTATTGGACTATATTTATGTGTAATATTCATAAATATATCTGTTAAATTGAAATGTCAGTGTTATTTCCATTTTTACATAATATAGACGACTATTAATTTCTAACCCCCCCTCTCTCTCTCTCTTTCTGTCGATATATATATATATATAGAGAGAGAGAGAGAGGGTGGGGTTAAGCGGGAGACCAACAAAACTTCTTGATGAAAGGATGAACGGGATGCAAGGATTATGGCAGCATTTAACAATTTAAACAAGGAGACTGTCCAGAAGAGTTGCAGGAGTTTCCGAAGTTATCTTGAGCCCGTGGTTAAAACCAGTGGCGATTTTATTGAATAAATTTACTTTTTAGTATTGGACTATATTTATGTGTAATATTCATAAATATATCTGTTAAATTGAAATGTCAGTGTTATTTCAATTTTTACATAATATAGACGACTATTAATTTCTAACCCCCCCTCTCTCTCTCTCTTTCTGTCGATATATATATATATATAGAGAGAGAGAGAGAGGGTGGGGTTAAGCGGGAGACCAACAAAACTTCTTGATGAAAGGATGAACGGGATGCAAGGATTATGGCAGCATTTAACAATTTAAACAAGGAGACTGTCCAGAAGAGTTGCAGGAGTTTCCGAAGTTATCTTGAGCCCGTGGTTAAAACCAGTGGCGATTTTATTGAATAAATTTACTTTTTAGTATTGGACTATATTTATGTGTAATATTCATAAATATATCTGTTAAATTGAAATGTCAGTGTTATTTCCATTTTTACATAATATAGACGACTATTAATTTCTAACCCCCCCTCTCTCTCTCTCTTTCTGTCGATATATATATATATATAGAGAGAGAGAGAGAGGGTGGGGTTAAGCGGGAGACCAACAAAACTTCTTGATGAAAGGATGAACGGGATGCAAGGATTATGGCAGCATTTAACAATTTAAACAAGGAGACTGTCCAGAAGAGTTGCAGGAGTTTCCGAAGTTATCTTGAGCCCGTGGTTAAAACCAGTGGCGATTTTATTGAATAAATTTACTTTTTAGTATTGGACTATATTTATGTGTAATATTCATAAATATATCTGTTAAATTGAAATGTCAGTGTTATTTCCATTTTTACATAATATAGACGACTATTAATTTCTAACCCCCCTCTCTCTCTCTCTTTCTGTCGATATATATATATATATATAGAGAGAGAGAGAGGGTGGGGTTAAGCGGGAGACCAACAAAACTTCTTGATGAAAGGATGAACGGGATGCAAGGATTATGGCAGCATTTAACAATTTAAACAAGGAGACTGTCCAGAAGAGTTGCAGGAGTTTCCGAAGTTATCTTGAGCCCGTGGTTAAAACCAGTGGCGATTTTATTGAATAAATTTACTTTTTAGTATTGGACTATATTTATGTGTAATATTCATAAATATATCTGTTAAATTGAAATGTCAGTGTTATTTCCATTTTTACATAATATAGACGACTATTAATTTCTAACCCCCCCTCTCTCTCTCTCTTTCTGTCGATATATATATATATATATATAGAGAGAGAGAGGGTGGGGTTAAGCGGGAGACCAACAAAACTTCTTGATGAAAGGATGAACGGGATGCAAGGATTATGGCAGCATTTAACAATTTAAACAAGGAGACTGTCCAGAAGAGTTGCAGGAGTTTCCGAAGTTATCTTGAGCCCGTGGTTAAAACCAGTGGCGATTTTATTGAATAAATTTACTTTTTAGTATTGGACTATATTTATGTGTAATATTCATAAATATATCTGTTAAATTGAAATGTCAGTGTTATTTCCATTTTTACATAATATAGACGACTATTAATTTCTAACCCCCCCTCTCTCTCTCTCTTTCTGTCGATATATATATATATATATAGAGAGAGAGAGAGGGTGGGGTTAAGCGGGAGACCAACAAAACTTCTTGATGAAAGGATGAACGGGATGCAAGGATTATGGCAGCATTTAACAATTTAAACAAGGAGACTGTCCAGAAGAGTTGCAGGAGTTTCCGAAGTTATCTTGAGCCCGTGGTTAAAACCAGTGGCGATTTTATTGAATAAATTTACTTTTTAGTATTGGACTATATTTATGTGTAATATTCATAAATATATCTGTTAAATTGAAATGTCAGTGTTATTTCCATTTTTACATAATATAGACGACTATTAATTTCTAACCCCCCCTCTCTCTCTCTCTTTCTGTCGATATATATATATATATAGAGAGAGAGAGAGAGGGTGGGGTTAAGCGGGAGACCAACAAAACTTCTTGATGAAAGGATGAACGGGATGCAAGGATTATGGCAGCATTTAACAATTTAAACAAGGAGACTGTCCAGAAGAGTTGCAGGAGTTTCCGAAGTTATCTTGAGCCCGTGGTTAAAACCAGTGGCGATTTTATTGAATAAATTTACTTTTTAGTATTGGACTATATTTATGTGTAATATTCATAAATATATCTGTTAAATTGAAATGTCAGTGTTATTTCCATTTTTACATAATATAGACGACTATTAATTTCTAACCCCCCTCTCTCTCTCTCTTTCTGTCGATATATATATATATATATATAGAGAGAGAGAGGGTGGGGTTAAGCGGGAGACCAACAAAACTTCTTGATGAAAGGATGAACGGGATGCAAGGATTATGGCAGTATTTAACAATTTAAACAAGGAGACTGTCCAGAAGAGTTGCAGGAGGTTCCGAAGTTATCTTGAGCCCGTGGTTAAAACCAGTGGCGATTTTATTGAATAAATTTACTTTTTAGTATTGGACTATATTTATGTGTAATATTCATAAATATATCTGTTAAATTGAAATGTCAGTGTTATTTCCATTTTTGCATAATATAGACGACAATTTATTTCTAACCCCCCCTCTCTCTCTCTCTCTCTCTCTCTCTCTCGATATATATACAGAGAGAGAGAGAAAAAAAAAGAAAGCGAGAGAGAGTGTATGTGTGTGTGAGAATTGTTTTCTCACACACACACACACACACACACACTCTCTCTCTCTCTCTCACACACACAGGGAAGTAAGATGGGGTAAAAGAGCCTAATCCGACCCATCCATTCCGACACAGAACGAAATATGCTTTTATTCCGGCCGTTTGTCTGTCGGTCGTAAACTCTAACGTCCTGTTCTCGGAAAGAACGTCCAGGGGAAATAATGAATCACTTGTAAGTAAGTCTCTCATATGGTGTGCGGCAAGCGTAATTGCTTACACCTTGTCTAACAAATAGTGACCAGTGGACGTAAATCCTGAATCTCAATTCATCAGGCTGAGGCCGTAAATCTCTTTCTCTCTCTCCCTCTTTCTCTCTCGTTCTTCCCTCAGCTTCGCGATCGGGGTGTAACACGCGCGAACTCACACGCACACACGTACACGCACACAATCACAGTTGCAGAAATATGATGAAAAGAGATGGAGATGGGGAACCACATGGGCACTGAATGAATTTATGTTTACATACACATACATACACATTATCGAAATTTTCACATTTTCACTTATAAGCTTCGTTAGGAATTTCACAGTGTCAATATTACGTAAATACTTTTTTTTTTTTTTTAGTTCTTAGGATCCCCTTTATTTCTTTGTTCTTTTCTTCTTTCTCGTTCTTCTTTATTTCTTTGCCTCTCTTTGTATCTTTTTCTCTTTCTTTCTTTCTTTTATTTGCGTAATATACTGTTGTTCTCTTCTTCCTCTCGGGATTTTTTTTCCTTTTTATTTCTCTCTTTTCTTCTTCTTCTTCTTCTTCTTCTTCTTCTATGTCCCCTGCCCCTTCAGGACGTAAGCGATCATGGTATTCCAGCTCCCCCTATACCTGGTGGCTCTTAGCATGCTTTCTCCTGTTACACCACCCAAACCCAGCTCTGGCATCCACTAGCTCAAGCCCATAAATCTAGAATATAAATGTATAGAAATTTATAGGCCACAAAATGAGGGATCAGTTTATATATTGATTATAATATAGAATTGATCCCCCATTTTATATCCATATTATAATTTTTTATAAACAGTTGGTATACATATTCTTCTTCTATGTGCCTTGTCCTTTAAAGACGTCGGCGATCATGGCTTTCCCTGGTGGCTCTTAGCACGCCTTCTCCTGTTACAACACGCAACCCACCGTTCTGTCATTCATCTGCTCAGGCCCTTCAAATATGTTATCCGCTGCTTTCCCCTGTCTATTTTTCTCTCTATCTGGCCTGTTAGTATCAGGTTCTCCAAGCCCTTCTTCCTCATTGCATGTCACAGGAACTTTAGCTGTATCTTCCTGATGCTCAGTATTAATTTCCTTTTCGTTTCCATCCTTTCCAAAACCTTATCATTGATCACCTGCTCGGTCCATGATATCTGCAGCATCCTTCTGTAGAACCACATTTCAGTTGCTTCAAGTCTCTCCTTCATCTGTGATGATATTGTCCAGCATTCACTGCCATATTGAAGAACTGTATTTATCTTGTTATCTGTGTGTCTGTCTGTCTGTCTTTCTCGTTTTTCTTTTCTTTTTGTTTTTTTTCCTTCTATTCTTTTAAAATTTCTTTTTGTTTTTTCATTTTTTTCCCGGATATCTGTCTACCAGATACCCTATCTCTATGTTAGAATGTCAAGATCTCAATTAGCAGGAAATGAGTTGGGGTAAAATGATTGCGTTACGCCAATTTCCAAGAAGAGGAACATCATTAAACAAATTCTAGTGACGGTGAAATGGACGAGTTCATCAATCAGGCTACAATACAACTGCTTTATATATATATTGGAGTAGATAGACTGAATTATCGCCCGGTTCACACTCCACCCACGTCTATTGAACAGGTGTAGAGGCTCATCCCTTGTTCCCTGTTTAGGATGTGGTTTCCGGCTTTCTCTTTTCCAATATTTTCACTTTCTTTTTGTTTATTTTTTTTTAATTGGAGTAGATTGACTGAACTATCGCCCGGTTCACACTCCACCACGTCTATTGAACAGATGTAGAGGCTCATCCCTTGTTCCCTGCTTAGGACGTGGTTTCCGGCTTTCTCTTTTCCAATCTATTCACTCTTGCGTAGCCCCTGCACACCAGTGGCCTTACCGCCTTACTTGGGGTGATGTGATTATATATATATATATATATATATATATATATATTGAGAGTATTCGAACTGATATATGGTGTTGGGATTGAATTATGCTTATATATGGAGTTAAGGATTACAGCAATGATTTCAACAACACGGACATTAGTAAATAAATTTTCAACGCCGAGTGACGCAAGGAGGACTAGCTTTGGTTTTGTGGATTTAAGAATTTGAAGGAAGTTGTGATTTGACTCAATGCTGTAATTAATAGACATGGGGAGATAATATAATTCAGGAATTTCAACAATTGGTAAATAGATATTGGAATCGGAGGGATGATAGCTCTTAATGTGTATCCAGATCTGTACATCTTAACATTACTGTATAAGTATCCTGACTGATAATCGCCCAGATAGATAGATAGATAGATAGATAGATAGATAGATAGATAGATAGATAGATTTGAACAGACTGAGATAGATAGATAGATAGATAGATAGATAGATAGAATTGAACAGACTGAGATAGATAGATTAGTAGATAGATAGATAGATAGATAGATAGATAGAGTGAAATGAACGAAAAATGCCATTTTGTTTTTAATTAAAAAATAGTTTCCACTGTATTTTCCCTGTTTATAAACAAAACGCACTATACATATTACACACACACAAACATGCACAAACTGTCCTATACACATACTATATATATATATATATATGTGTGTGTGTGTGTGTGTGTGTGTGTGTGTGTCTGTGTGTCATTTAATGCCAAAGATGAGGTTTAAAGGTTTTTTAATGTTCGGTTAAAGTAATAAAGTTGATTTAGTAAGATTTTGATTAAAAATTTTATTTTATTTTATTTTAGAAAACTGAAGATGTTTTCTCGTTTTGTATTCGAAAATGTCTTGCTGTTTTTCCTTCAAAAATGTGTTGTGGTAATATTTTTATTCCTTCAAGAATGTGTATTTTTCTATAAAAGTCTTTTTTTACGTATATATATCTATAAAAGTCTACTTTTATACTTTCATAGGGTTTTGATCCCAGTTTATGGGTTAACTACTTATCTATCCCCCCGAGTCAGAGCGGGCCTGGCAACAACAGCAATTAAGAAGTGGTTCCATGCTCCTCACAACCTCCAAATCAGAGGCCTTGCTGATGGATGCAGTTTACCTTCATGCCCAGGACCTGTGTGTTTAAGTGTAAATCTTAGATGAGTCAGAAACAAGACCAAATGTTACTGAATATACTGAAAATATTGTACTGCATTAATCTTCTGAATGGGGAAAAATTCACCCTTAGAAACTGAAATAAAAAATATAATACTGAAGCACTTGGTTTTGAGCTCAACTGCCTCTGACACCGGACAATCCGAAAAATAATTCTTGCATTTTTTTGCTACCTTACCAACCTCGATTTTTCATTTCTTTTTTTTCCTTCTTTTGTTCCTTCCATTTTTCATTTTCATTCCTCTATCATTTTTTCATTCATGCTTGTTCTCCTTTCACTTTTCTCACCATGACTATTTTTAATTCTGAGTGTTTTAATAGCCTCCTTCCTTCCTTCTTCCTTCGTTCCTTCATTCCTTCCTTTTCTCCCTGCCTCCCGTCTTTCTTTCTGTCCTTCATTCCTTCTTACCCCTCCCTCTCTTCCTTCCTTCCTTCCTTCCTTCCTTCGTTCTTTTACTCCCTCCCGTTCTTGCTGTCCTTCCTTCCTTCCTTCCTTTCTTTTTCTTCCCTTCTTCCTTCCTTCCTTCCTTCGACCCTCCCTCTCTTCCTTCCTTCCTTCCTTCCTTCCTTCCTTCCTTCCTTCCTTCCTTTTCCGTATCTACCCTTCTCCCCCTTTCTTGTGACAATTCACATCTTCTTTTCACGAGTTCATGATGCAGGTCTTTTCTAGATACTTTATGTTCCCAGGATTGTTGTAAATTCTCCGCACCTTTCCTCTTGTACTTGTGTGTAATTTTCCACACTCTCCGGCCAGTTTCTGGCTTTTTAAGGGTCGGGTAGAGGGGTTTTCGTCGAACGAGGGAAACGTCCGGGTCTTCTAAAAGCTGTTTTGTATTTCAGCCAAATTCAATTGATACTTTTAATATGCGATATGACACAGGCAAGAAACTGCCCCGCCCTTCAAACACCCGATTCACTTGGAAGCTTGAAGAAAACATAATAGCAATTAATTAACATACAAAACAGAAACAATCGACCGAAAATGCGTTAGTCTGAGAATAAATATATTTTCGTATAAATCAATTATAAGTATTTTATAATGATTAGAATCGCCAAAATATCCCATTTATGTCTCAATATAATACCTTCAGCGATGTTTGGTGATGTCATCTACATCACTTCATTATTTTCAAGGAATTTAAAACTACTGTAGTTTTTGTTTTATTTTCATTCTTCCTACGATCTCTAAATCTTTGAACCCTTTCTAAATTACTCTATAGGCGTAACTTTTATTCTCTGCATTTCAAAAAAATTACATGTTTCTTTGGAACTTTGGCGAATATTACAACTTTTTTTGGTTATATGTGAATTGCCATACGTTTTTCGAAATGTCTCCACTCTTTTGTAAATCTGAGTTTTCTTTCTCTTACGCTTGTCGCTACGGAAGGAAGGCTCACCTATTCAGCTAATTAGCTAAAGTGCAAAAGTGACCGAAACAGACTAGTTCGAAAATCGAACTCTTTTTTCCCACGATTCCATTTTCTGTGCCGATATTTATTACACCATCCGCACTAAGCTTCTATTGGAACGGAATTCGTGAGTTAGTAAAAATCGATTTATAATCTAAAAGATTATATTTCACCTGAATAACGTCGGAGCGTACAGCAGCCAAAAAATTGTTAATATGACAATAAAAATGAGGACAACACTCCAAAATAATATAAATAATGTAAAAAAGATTATATTTGTTAAATCTTTCTCGCCGAATGACGACACACTTTTAAGTGGGCAAACAGAACAGTATCTCAGTTATATAGCTACAATCAGAATGAGCCCGGTAAGAAAGTCGGGTGAATGAAATTTTAAAATGCAACAGATGTACAAATAACGTCACCTAATTCTCTCTAATCAGACGATAATTGAGCTGACGACCATAACACGTTGAAATTGAGGTTCTCGTGCGATCACTGAAGTTAAGCATTGTCCAACCTGGTCTGTACCTAAATGGTTGACAGCTTGGGAATACCAGATGCTATAAGCTTGGATGTGCAGGTGATGTGATTGTTAACGACTCTGAATTGAGACTCGAAGAGCCGAGTCCCAGTTCCAGTCGGGTTCGTCGTATTCACTTAAGCGCAAATGCCCTTGGTAAACAGTATGAATCCCCTCTTCCTCTCCCACCCCAGTTATGGATTAATTAGTAAGACTTGTATCAGTAAATCGTTATTATCTTTAAAGAATTCTTATGATCTAATCTTCTGATTTTAATTAATCTGAAAAAGGTTGATAAACCGTAAAACAATAAGAACAAAATCAGTGAAATGTAATCTCAAATTATGAATGTATTTTTATTTTTTGAAGATAAGAGTGATTTGCTAATGTATTAATTGTCCAGAAAATCTATACCTATTTTTAGTCGTTTTTCTTTTCTAAACGTAAGAACACGTCAAATTTATCAAGAAATGTAATACGCTTACATTTCTGATTAGAGCGCACTTCAGATTATCTCTTAAGAAAAAAAATTAAACTTACTTAATTCGTGGAAATGGAAGATTATAAAGTGCATTTTAGACACTTAATGCATTTTTATTACCGTTAAAGAGAAAATTATTCACAAGCAACAAAAAAGATATGGTGAAGGTGATTTAGCTGACAGTACTGTACGGAAGTGGTTTGCTAAGTTTAGAGTTGATGAATGTAGCCATATTAATGAAAAACGCTCAGGAAGACCTCCTACTACAGCTGATGACTCAATCAAGATGTTGATTGAGAATAACCCATATTACACAACGCGGGTATTAAGAGAAATTCTAAATTTATCAAAATTCACTATGTGCACTTAGTGAAGCTTGGGTACTCAAGCCAAGATGATGTTTGGGTACCACCTGATTAGAGTGAAAAGAATCTTTTGGATCGCATTTCTGTCTGCGATTTGCTGTATAAACGCAATAAAAATGTACAATTTTAAAGCAAATTGTGACGTGGGTGATGAGAAATGGATCGTTTACAAGAATGTCCGACAAGAAAGATTCTGCCGTAAGCGGCATGAGTCAATTTTAGCCACACCAAAAACAGGTGTTCATCTTAAGAAAGTCATGCCTGTGCGTCTGGTGGGATTGGAAAGGAATCCTGCTCTGACAAGTAACAAATCAACTGATTTTGAAAAGTACTGTTCGCAACTTGATGAATTAAAGATGGCAATTCAAGAAAAACACCCAGAAGTAGCGAACAGGAAAAATTGTTGTTTTAAATTGGAATAATGCTAAATGATGAAACAAAAAGTAATACTGAGCATCAGGAATGATGAAAACAAAAATTAATACTGAGCATCAGGAAGAGACACCTGAAGTTCCTGGGACATGCAATGAGGAAAGAGGGCTTGGAGAACCTGATACTAACAGGCCAGATAGAGGTTAGAAGATACAGAGAAAACCAACGGATAACATATTTGAAGGACCTTAGCAGGTGGGTATCGGAATGAGGGTTGTGTGGTGTAACAGAAGAATGCGTGCTAAGAGCCACCAAGGATAGAGAGACGTGGAAAGCCATGATCGCTTACGTCCTGAATGAACAGGGCACATAGAAGAAGAAGAAGAAGAAGAATGCTAAATCTCACGTTTCTTTCGCGACTCAGAAAAAATTGTTGCAACTTGATTGGGATGTGTTACCCTACCATCAACTTTAAGAAGACATTGCTCCTTCGGATTTTTATTGATTCAGATTCTTGCATAATAATCTCAACGTTAAAAATATTTTATTCTCTGGATGAAATAAAAATCATCTTAATCATCTTAATGAGTTCTTAATGAGTTCTTTACAGAGAAATCACCGAAATTGATTTGAGAAGATGAGGGAAAGATGGAGAAAGGTTAGGCAATAAATGCTTTATATTTAGTTGAAAAATATTTAATGGCATAATTTTGTCTTTCCCTTAAAATTGGCATGAACTTTCCAGACAACCCAATATATATCAATTTTATTTCCTTTTCATAAAAGCTAAAAATGTGATTGATAATATCATTCTTCAACGTGTCATGTCAAACGAAGTTCTGACCCCAATATTTATTTATCATAAAATTTTACACAGTAAACTTCGATAGACAGATATGAAGAGACGATAATAGGTAGTTGACTTAGTAATCGCCGCTTAGATGTTCACAAGGACGAAGGTATGTGGCACTCATACTCAGTTGTAATGATTCTCGCGAGACAAGCTTTCTAACCCTTACACCAAACGAAGGTGCCGCTGACGAGATATATAGACAGATGTTTCGCAAGTTCAGTAAATCTTATAGATTTTCCAGTATTGATATCGTTTCTTTTCTAACCTTTCTAGTGTGGAATGTTAGCATCTTTAGTACGTAATTAATTTCTCTCCACATTAGATAGGATATCCATTTTAGTTGTTGCTCTTGTTGAAAGCCACCAGCAAAAGTGTATTTTTTATTTTATTTTATTTTAATTGATAGTTATTTGTAATCCTGTCTATGAGATCTCATGAAGGATGGTTCCTCTAAGACAAACAGACTTCATTCGCTAGGTACTATTTTCAACCATTTACATGAGAATGGCTTGCGCCAACAAAACCATTAACAGCTAGGAAAGGGTTCGGTCTACCAAATTTCACTAATAAGTCTATCAGTGGTATGGTTTTCAGGAATTTTCCAAATTTCCAAAGCTATCGCAGGATGGGACCGTCACCTCAAGATCGATAATATCAAAAAGTCACCTTCCTGAGAAATCGACCACGGTGAGATTTGAACCTGTGACTCATGATCAGAAAGCAAACATTTTAATTAGGTGCCCATTAGGATAAGCAAGATTACATAATATGTAATATACAAATATACGCATGGATCCGTTATGAAAGATCGTGCTACGCCAGATGTAGAGATATTTTTTGCTATCTGAATCAATAATGCTATTTTTCTGGTTTTATGGAGCAACCTGATTTCTTGGAGACAATTCTATAAAAATCTCAGCCAACATGTGCATAGAAATGACCTCAAGCTTTTAACTCAGTGTAAAGGACTGCGTTCCGATTAGTCATATCATTTGTAGGTAACTTGAGAAGATAGCGATGAAATCAAGAGGAACGGGACTCGCAGTGTGACGTCCAGGCCCAGACAAAGGTAAGAATAATTGAAAATGAGTCAGTTGGACGCGTGTGTTTTCATTAGAGGAGACCGCGAGATTTCAGGCCACCTGCCTGTGATGTGTGTTCCAACAAAACTTATTAAGAAATGTTTTATGTTTTTCACCTGCAGGTGAACTTGGGAAAATGGGATGAATTAAAAAAACATAATTTGGATTCTCTTTGTATAAAAGAATAAAAGGGTGCGGAATGTGTCCTTACAGAATTTTGAGGGTCTGTTTTTTACTGACAGACAATAGGATTCTTTTCGTCGCTACTTAGTCAATGATGTGAAGGAGTTAATAGTTGATCAGGACTTAGTTGGTCATTTTATGGCTAAAATTTCAAATTGACCCTTTTGTGGGCAAGCTTACTCAGTAATTGTTATCCGATTACAATACAGTTTGTTTCTTCGTTCCATAGTTACTTTAACATGTGCGTTGCACCCTGCAATAGTTTGCCCATCTTCTGCTTACCGATTCAGATAAACAATGGGTTATGCCTGTTTGATTCTGAGGACAGACGAGAGAAATGATATATCAAAGGCGCTATTTCGTTTTCGGGAAAGGAAAAAGAATAAAAGAAGGAACGGGAAAAACTAGAAATAGAATAGGTGATAATGCACCTAAGCATTTAAGGTCTGCTTTCATGAAATGGAAAAAAATGTCAATTTTGAATCTTTTCATTTGTACCCTCTTACTTCTTAAAAGAATGAAGTACATTCATATTTATGAGTGTTATAGACACTTCGATGTGATGTAATGGTTAACAATATTCTCGCTAGATAAACTACGACTGATTAGTGAGTTTTATCCTCACTTGGTGCTCCATGTTATTGGCCTTGTGCCACATCCAAGCTACGCTTAGAAATTCATGTTCATCTTTTTTTTTAATATCTCAATTAACGTTTTTCTCATAATTCTTTTGGTCAAGTCATTTTTTGGATTACTTCATTTTTTAATCATTTCATCCCAAGTAAAGCATTTTACTGCCACTGGTGTGCAAGGGTGGTTACATAGGAGGAACGTGATGAGAAAGAGGGACAGGTTATAGGGGATGTCAGGAAGTGAGTAAGAGAAAGATGAGGATACTGGTGTGATGAGAGTGGAGTCGACGGAGAAAAGAGCATAAGGGAAAGGATTCGAGTCAGGGAGACAGGAGATGACTATTGACCTTACATTTAAATTCCTGGAGATTGTAGCTGTTGAGAAAGCAAGTATACAGAAGGGAATTCCACAGGCGGTAAGTCCGAGAAAAGAAGCTGTTAGAGTAGAAGTTGCGGTTATATTTTATTGGTTTTACTGCAAAAGAGTTGGACCTAGTTGCTAGTCTAGTAGCTCGAGTAAATTCATGCTGAGAGGGTACTAGTGAGCTACATTCATCAGAGCAGAAGCCGTGAAAGAGACATAGGGAAGCCACATTACGCCGGTGAGAAAGTGACTGCATCTGAACAGCTAAGTCGGGATCGATCACATTACAGATTCTCAGCTGGATTTTTTCAAGAACCCCAAGGTATTCACCCTCCGGAGCACCCGACCAGATGTGGCAGCAGTATTCAGTAAGGATGGTAAATTTATATATGTTTAGGATGGATTCAGATGGGAAAAACTTCTTGGCACTACACAGTGAACCGACCTTCTTAGGAGTGGATTTAGCTATGGATTCGATATAGTCATTCCACATGAGGCTTGCTGAGAGAATTAACCCGAGGAGGCTTCATCTAACGCTCTCATACACTAGGCCATTAATGGAATTAACTGAAACTGAAATATCAAAAGGGACATATTACCTAGGTTTAGAACAAGCTACCCGCCTAGATTAAATATAGGTTTCGTTTCGAAATTCCAACTCGTATCATTTGAAGAAGGCCGGAGCGTAAGACGGCCGAAATGTCGTGAATATCGCAATAAGCAGTCCGAATGATGTAAATAGTGTAAATAATAAAAGAAGCTTTGTAACACTTTCCAATTCGCAAAAATCCAGGATGAAGGATATTCTACTGACTGAATAGAAACAGACTTGAAGAAATAGAAAAGTAATTGGCGCTAGGGTAGGCGCGATGATTAACTGTTTGTGGTTATATTAAAACTTTCTCTAAGTGAATTAAAAAACGTGATCTATCACTCCAGTCAAATGACTTCTTAATATCCCATTTTAAGTACAATCAACGATTATTATATGCAGAATAGACATACATTAGTTTCACATTATTTAAATATGATTATTTAATTGTTCAATTCAATTATTATCTTTAATTATGTGGTGTTTATTTATTTAGCGTGAAAAGAATTGATAATGAGACATCCAATTTTTTACTGTTTTATTCTTAAATCTCTTACAGATGTTTCAAAATTCTAAGTGATGTGAATTTATAAATTAAGAAGAGAGATGTTGTCAATAGTTAGATTAGTAATCGGCTAGTAATTCTATAAGCTTGGATGTGCAGGTGGTGTAATAACTAACAACACGGAATTGTTCATCCGAGAGCAGAGTTCTAATGGCAGTTGGACTCGTTATATGCACTTACACGTAATTTTCCTTGGGAAAAGTACGAATCCACCAATTCTTCCCAAACTATGGGTTAATTAGTTGTACTTGTATCACTAAATAATATTATTTGCCCCCAAAAATTTTACAACCTAAAAACAACAATTCTGCCTTACAGCACTTGATACGCCGAAGCGATTACTCATCTATGTACTGATCAAACTTGATGTTCCTTAGCTTCGGTGATCAGGTAAGAACCAGTGTTTCTACCTGATATATGTTCTTATATGCTAA
Source organism: Ascarosepion bandense (assembly GCA_037127315.1). Taxonomy (NCBI): domain Eukaryota; kingdom Metazoa; phylum Mollusca; class Cephalopoda; order Sepiida; family Sepiidae; genus Ascarosepion; species Ascarosepion bandense. The sequence continues at coordinate 4,266,051 of JBBBDQ010002040.1, forward strand.
TGGGCCGCAAATGAATACCAAGAGAAACATACTAAAAGCCAGAAAAACTGAATTCTATTCCATCAGCTTCTTTTCTCGCGCTGCTCGCCTGTGGAACTCCCTTCCATATACTTGCTTTCCTGACAGCTATAACCTCCAGAAATTTAAATGCAAAGTCTATTTCCATCGTTTATCCACTTAACTCCAGTTCTTTCTACATCACCCCAGGTATCTTGTTCTTTTCCTTTCTCTCTACCTTCGTAACTGTCTTCACTCTCCTCCTGCCTAATACTTCAACTCTCTTATGTACCCCTCTGCACATTAGTGGCGTTAACGCCTTGCTTAGGGTGAAATGATTTTAAAAAATATAACGAGAATCAAGATTTAAGGCAACCGTTACGGGTTGATTAGTTGCTTGGTTGACTGATTTTGTTTAGCGGCATATCAGTCACTGTAGGTTTATTTATAGCCAAAATCTAAATATTTTCAAAACAATTTTATGACTTCTAGCGAATATATTTTGAGCAAAATTATGTTTTCAACTATAAATAAAATGCATTGTTGGTCACTTTGCTATAAAATCTATTGTTGGTCAATTCAAATATAAAACGTATATTTTTGGTTGGCATTTTATTATAAATAGGTATCTTTGGTAATTTAACTATAAATGTTATTGGTAATGTTTACTACAAATAGGTATTATTGGTTAATTTTTAACATTAAAATTCATTGCTGGTATTTTTAACTACTTTTAGACTTTCATAGTGTTTTGGTTAGGGGTTATCTTTCTGCCTCTAGCTAAGAGCCTAACAAGTGCTACCAATCCGAATCAGGATGAACCTGGGAACAACAGTATTTAAGAGTTCGTTTCATGCTCTTCGGAAACTCCAATCACCCGATCAGACGCCACCTTGCTGTTTGATGTCATTTATAACCACGACAATATTTTTTTTCAGTAGAAATACGATTTGGAAGTGTGTGTATATATTAGTTCGGGAGAAAACAAAAGTATTATTTTTAAATTTGTTTCATAATAGTTTGCATAGATTTTCTGTTTGACATAAAAATAGCTGTCATCAGAGTCAAAGCAAATTGGTTTACCCAAGGCTGACAGCGGTAATAATTGTTTTTGATTTAATTGTACAATGCATGACATTCTGTCATTCAAATGTTCTCATTTCTTTCAGGCGAACGATATGTGAAATGTTTTTAGTTATACAATTTATGTGTATAATTAAAAGTCAAATCAAACATTAGTTGTCTTTTTAATTAATCCCACGCTGTTAATTATCTCTTTTTTTTAATTTCCATCTCTATCGATAGCAATTCACACTGGGGATCAAGTGGCAGCAAATCTCTTCAATATTTTGTTCATGTATGAATGATGTACACGTCAATAATTTTTTCGATTTCCAATACTGCAAACCTTCTTGCAAGTGCTCAGATAAGGACAGTCACTACTGTCATCCATATTACAAAATTTCTATAGTACCCTGTAAAATGTCAGCTACATTTCAGCTTTTCACGTTTAAAAAAATTTCCATTGCTATCACATGGGACTGTAAGTCATCATACACTGTTTTTTTGCACAGTTCACAGTCGGTCGTACTTCCACCCCTTTATTATTAATTTAGTTTATTTAATTCATTTTCGAATTATTTGTCGGTTACTGCTCAAGACTAAATCGCCGAATGTTGGAAAATGTTTGGTTTTATTTAGGATAATTGCTTCGCCTCATTTATTTAGGATAATTGCTTTGCCTTTGAAAAGATTCATATCTTATCTTGAAATTTTCGGTATTTTTCTCTGAGCAATAGAGATTATGGACATATGACTGTAATATTTCAACATTTTAGAATCCTTCAAGTAAGGTCTTCCAAGTTCTAGAACTACTGAGTACCAATGATCTTGTCGAAAAGCTATCAGATATATTATAAACTGTTTTAGTAGAGCATATTTTCTCGGAAATATGGTAGTGTAGCTGTTATTGACGTCATAAACGGAATCAGAGCGATTTTACTTCGAAAAGGCCTGAAACCATGATTTCTTATTTCATCGATAACGAAAGCATTTGTGGTGCAGAGGATATCGTTTCGGAACGAGAAATCGGAGAACCGAGTTCTAATTTCTCTTGAATTCGTTGAATTCACTGAAAAGCTTCCTGCTCAGTCAGTCATGTCTCTTTTGAGACATGATCACCCAAGCCTGTATCACGTATAGCACTTAACTGACTGAGTTATGGTAAACAAGAAGACCAGGAAAACAAGTCTGGATTCAAAACTTTAGAGAAGAAGCCAGGATACCGTTTCTCTATATTTTGAAAGAACATTTTTTGCAATTCACAATCTACAGATACCAAAGGAAAAGCAGATTGCGAATAGTCGTGAACGCCTACGTCCTGAAGGTCTTAGGTTGTCTATATGTTTCTAATGTCTAATTGTATAAAGACTGTTTTAAAGAAATCATAATCATTTCCAATCTTTAGATGCAATTGGTAGTGTATACTGCCATCACCCAGCCATATCAGCCATACCAGCCATACGTGATATACGCTTGGGCGATCATGTCTGAAACAACACGACTGACTGGGAAGTAGATTTTTCCGCACTAGGTATCCATTACTTTCTGTGGTAGACTGGTTACCAACCAAGGCTATAGAATTCAATTGGTCCTGCTATTTAGCCATAGCAGGAGAGAGAAGAGAGGGATTAATAGCTTTTCTATGGGTATTTGCGTGTAAGTGAATGCAATGAATTCAACAAGAAATCGAACTCAGCTCTCCGATTTCTAATCTCGGACCGATATCCACTGCACATAACGCTATACTGCTATTAACATATTTTAAAATATTCAATATTTTTGCTATTTTTTTGTGTTAGAAATTATTTATTATTTCACCGCATGCATGGCAATAAAGCCACTAAGACGCTAAAGATTAGTGAGTATTAGAGAATATCTGAAAATAATCTATCAAGGAGAGATAATAATTAAAGAATAACAATTAAAAAGAAAGAAGTCAACATTTAACATGATATTTAATTCAAAGTAAGAGAGAAAAATTAAGAAACCATTCCTTGTCCCAGTTAACAACAGATTTTTGTCATTTTGTTTAGATCAGCTCCTAATTTGACTTTATTAAACCGATCAGATTTCGTATCAAGACAGGAGTAAATAGTTGTATCATCAGCATAGATAGGATTTGAGAATTGATGAGACCTTGCAGCCAATCTAGTACTGCTCTTAAATTTATAAAATCCTTGGTACCATAGAAAAAGTTTATCAGAACAGTTACCATGAAAGTATTTATAGAAAGCTTACAGGGAAGCTATATTGCAGGAGTGGGAAAGTGACTAGAGATTACATGCCAGGTTAGGATCAATAACATTGCAGATTCTATGGATTTTATCAAGAATCTCTAAAAAAATAAAATCTCTCGATAATTACTAGAGAACCAGACTAGACGTGGTAGCAATATTCAAAGCATGGACGAATGGTAGACTTGTAAATACAGAGTGTCCATGAAGTTTGTGTGCACTTTAAAAAAAATTATAACTTTATTTGTATTTGCAATAGAAATTATTTCTATCGTAAATACAAGTAAAATTATAAATTTTTAAAATGCACACGAACTTTATGGACACCCTGTATGCAAGATAGATTTTGGCAAGAGAAATTGTCCAGTACGACGCGGTGAAACAACTTTCTTAACATCAGACTTAGCAATTGATTCAATATAATATTTCCGTTTCATGTCAGCGGAAAACGTTATTCCGATTTATGAAAAGATTTTATAAAAATATATGAAATGTTTATAAAAAGAATTTTACATTATTGGTATTTGCAGACCATCTATTTAGACTGCTAGTATTTTAGGTGCTTGGCTTTCTATTTATAATACCAGTACCTCATAGAAAGCCGTGAATTATTTTCAACTTCTTTTTTCCCATGAGCTCTCAAATCGAAATCCTGATATCTGTTTCTGATTTCATGGCGTGTTGCTTTCCTTAAAACATTTCTGATGTCTCCAAAAGAATCATATCATCTGTACATGCCTTGACAAAATGCTAGCAATATTATCTCTTCTTTTTTTAGACTCATAAATTTAGAAGAACAGCTGGTTTTATTTTAGAAACGACACGTTTTGTTTTCAGATTGAATAGAGACTGAATTACTGAATTGCGTTTACTGTAGGATTATTTTTTTAAAAAAAGTTTCTTTCAAAACTTCCTTTACTGATTTATAACACACAACTTGACAATCATTGTTACATGTTATTGTTGATCAAGCAACACTCTTTCATAAATTAGACTCATTATTTTGTTTCTTGTTTAGATATTTAAAGTCTATTTTTACTTGGGAAAGGCCAGATTTTTTTTCTATTATTGTCAATGTTATTATTTTCTGCTATTCATTTTTTTTTTGTCGTTAACCCATTGAAACCACTGGAATTGTTAACCAGTACACAAAACAAACGTTTAATCACCAGTACGAACATATGTCACAATTATAGAGTCCGTAAAATAGCTGGAATCATTTAGCATTTCACTTTGGGAATCGGGTACATTTAACGGATAAACCGGGAATATTTCGAAATGTGTTCTATTGCCGCATCACAATAAAAAATTTTCCTTATTACGCTCAGTCGATTCACTTAAATCATAGTGTAGCAATTTATATATATATATATAAACTTATTGATAAATGGAACTTTGTCTGTGTGTGTGTGTGTCTGTGTGTGTGTCTATTACCTATAGACTCCGAAACGGCTGAATCGATTTTCTTGAAACTTTACACAGTTGTACTATAAGTGTTTGCGAATGTTCTTAGCTAGGTTTTGTGTCAAGGTACACCCGATAAATATCGAAAATCGATGATCGAAAAAATCAGGTATAGAAGGAGGGGTCCGATTTTAATCAAATTTGATATACTCATAGACAAAGACATAAGAAACGATATTCAGCAGTTTCAAGGTTGCAGTCCTTACACTAGTGCAGAAATTTGATAACATATATATATATATATATATATACATATATAAATATGTTTGTGTTTGTGTCGGTTTATCTGACTGTATGTCTGTATTTTTTTTTTTTTCAGCCCTTTTATTTTAGTTTTTGCTTCGGGTTTGGCTCTAAGTAGATATAATTGTACTTCTTAGTCTCAGACATGATACCATTTACTCAGAGGACTTATTTAGCCTTCAAAATTCAGTTTACGACGAAAAAAACTTATTTGATATCGATACCAGAAAATCAAAATTTGACTTAAATCCATTCATTTTTCTTTCAGTCTTCGTTTTCACTTTAACTGGAAACAACTATTGCTTTTTAGTCTTACGTGCCAACGTCCAAAGAGTCTGAGATCCAGGACCATGGATTAGTTTAAAAGCTTTCATTACATCCGAGAAACGCCGGGCTATACTGCTAGTATATATATGTATGTATCGAGGCAGCCAAATCATTTTCTAAACATATACTGTTAAATATAAGAGACAATGAATGTCTATTATGTTTAATCATGTGTCGTTTTAAACGTTGTATTTTGGCTTTAATATCAGTTGAAAATAAAGACAAAAATTCTCCAACATTTGGATAATTTCTTTTTATTAATTTGGTTCTAAGCTTTACATTACATTACATTGCATCTGAATACATGGTTCTGTCGTCATCTCGCGCTATCACGCGGTGTCACGTCATAGAACCGCATTGCAAATTTGCGAACTGCGTTTGTTATTTTTATTAACTATTGCCGTTGCCTAGCGGATTTTTATGTCAACACAAAATAAAATCGTCGGTGATGTCCACCATCACCGACGATTTTATTGTGTTACCGTCTTAATAACCTCTCTGAAGATAGCTCATGAGAGCCGAAAGCTTAGAACTAAATTAATAAAAAAATATCCAAATGTTGGAGAATTTTTGTTTTTATTTTCAACTGAAATTAAAGCCAAATTACGACATTTAGTACGGCTCATGATTAAACATAATAGACATTTAATGTCTCTTATATTTAACAGTATATGTTTAGAACATATATATATATATATATATATATATATATATATATATATATATACTTACCGAATATCTAAAATTGCAGTTTTCATTTTCAATGCTTAGATTACTGGTAATCAGTGACAGGCCTATTGTTTTTGTCTCCCGGGCAAGCAGAACTTCGGCGCCCTTACAAGTATATTTCTTAACATTTTCGCAACGAGAAAAATTGAGAATGTAGAATATCGTGTTTATTACTATATACAACGTAATACCAAATAGGAAAACATTCATTATCCTACCTAAAACATTTTTCTCGGCTTAACATCTGCAAATCTTTTCATGGCACTTTCTACACCTATCTTCTTTACAAGATCAAAATAACCAAATAATTTTTACATGTTTTGAATCATCAACGATGGCATGTATATTTTTATAAGCTTCAGTTTTGGAAGATCCCAGATACTTGATATAGCGGCATGATGACGCCCAGGGCGACTGCTTGAGTCGCTGGCATCTTAGGCCTGCCCTACTGATAATCGAATAGGGTTGGAACAAGGTGAAACGTTTGTTCAAAATCTTTCAAAAAGTGTTTATGAACAATAACCACAGACTTATATTCACTTGTACAAATAAAGAATTCTTTCACCTCGACTGGTTGTCACTCAAGGCTATCGGACCTCTGTCTGCCCTGTTATTTATCAATAGTTGGGAAAGAGATGGATTAATAACTTCCTCAAGGGCATTTTCGTGTAAATAAATGTAATCAACTCGACTGGATTCGAACTTGGCTCATCGATTTCTATCCAACATTCAATAAAAACATCAAACACTATTCAGTATTGCTAACTATCTTATAAACTCGTTAACAATTGAACCATAGCTTAATTTTAGAATGGAACCAGTGAGAACCAAACTCGTTAGTAATTTTCCGCGAAGTCAACTTGCTTATTATTAGACCTCAACGAATAGCCCTGTCATGTCAGTCAATTAAGTTCCATACTTGATACACGCTTCTGAGCAGAAGATTATCCCGCAGTAGGTTGCCATTGCTTTCTGCTATAGACTGGTTGCTAGCCAAGGCTATAGAGCCCAATCTGTCCTATTATTTGACTCATAGTTAGAGGAGGAAAGAGATGTATTATATTATTAGGTACTAATTAGTGGGGGAACAGTTTATTACTTCATAACAATATAAAATCGATCCCCCACTTGATGCCCAGTAGAAGCCTTAATCATGTTTTCAACTATTATATTCAGTCATTTAGTTAAGTGCTATACTTGATAGACACTTGGGTGATGATGTCTCGAAAGAGACATGACTGACTGGGCAGAAGATTATCACACAGTAGGGTGCAAATGCTTTCTGCGGTAGACTGGTTGCCAGCCAAGGCTATAAACTCAATCTGTACTATTATATAGACCGTAACTGGAGAGAAGAGACGGGTTAATACCTTTCCCTAGATTATTTGTGTGTAAGTAAATGAAATGAATTCAACTGGCATTCGAACTCGGCTACCAGATTTATCGTTTCGAGTCGATATCCACTGCACCACAATTTGCTTCAAGGCCTCACAAACGCGGAGATCGAACTCAGCGAAAGTCTAACTCCTCAATACTTAGAAATAATTGTCAAATATTACTCCTACGCCAAGTTACCGATAATTAAACTGATTAAATTTTTAGCCTAAAATCCGTCTTTTCAACCTAAAAACTGCCTCAACCGCTTTGATCAAAATTAATATTTTCAGTAAAATTCAGACTCTTTCTTGTTGAAGTCTCTAACTATAAGCCAAAGTTGTGAATAATTAAAAACAACCTTTGAAATTTTCTTGGTTGTCTAGAGACAGAGGTGAATCACTCGTCCGATATTGCCTGACAAGTTTAACGTAACGGCAAAAAAGAAACAGGTGTTTTTGTTTAGATCTTGAGATCTATTCAGCTGGTAAGGAGTGAAAAAAACTTGCAGAAGCGTATTTGACTGTTAGGAAATATGTCTGATCATACGTCCGTCTGAAAAAAAATACGTCTGTCTGCTTGTTTATTTTTCTTCACCTATATATTTCCCTGTCTTCTTTTAAATGGTTAGCACGCATGAAAGTAGATAGATAGATAGATAGATAGATAGATAGATAGATAGATAGATAGATAGATAGATAGATAATGAACAGCCCAATTCAGTTTTGTTTTTATCTCCCGAAGAAACGTTGGACACCCAACGTTGAAACAAACATATGATTGTCGAGGACATATATTAAAAAATAATGTACATGTTTTAAAACATAATTTATCATATATATATATATATATAGAGAGAGAGAGAGAGAGAGAGATAAATAGAAAGATAGATATGAACAGACTGAGATAGATAGATAGATAGATAATGAACATACCCAGATAGATAGATAGATAGATAGATAGATAGATAGATAGATAGATAGATAGATAGATAGATAGATAGATCGATCTTTTACAATTGAAGACATTGGTATGTATTCGAATATTATTAAAAAAAACGCAAAGTTTATTTAAATAGCAGATATTTCAAGCCCCACTTCCTCCTTAGAAGAGAAGGAAACACAATCTTACAATCCCATTTCTTTTGATTTTGTGCATCATATAGTTGTACTTAGACCGAGAGTTCTGAACAAAAGCTACCAAGTCTTAATTAACAAGACGCAGCGCCTTAATTAAGATTCATTGATGTTTTCATTAATCACATTCACATCTGGTGCAAAAACGGGGTTACCTGTCTAAAAACGATTAACCTTTGACGTCCTTCCTCTTGACCCTAATTTGCAATTGGTTATAAACGAAATCATATGCTTTCTAAGTGCTTCTCTCTGATTGTTTGATAACAGGACAAAAACTGTGCTCAATACCATATATATATATATATATATATATATATATATATATATATATATATATTGATTGATTGATTGATTGAGTGATTAATTGTTTAATACTTAGTTTTTGGTCACAATAGGGTTAGACCAGTACACATTTGTATTAAAATTTTTTCGATACAATTATATTGTAGAACTTTTGAATATTTTCCAATTTTTAAACGAGTTATTTCGCTACAAGTTTCTACCATGAATAGTGTCTTGCAATGCGGTTCTATGATGTCACGTTTGTATACATGGTTCTGTTGTCATTTCGCGCTATCACGCGGTGTCACGTCATAGAACCGCATTGCAAATTTGCGAACTGCGTTTGTTATTTTTAGTAACTATTGCCGTTGCCTAGCGGCGTTTTATGTCAACACAAAATAAAATCGTCGGTGATGGTGAATGTTATTTTTTTACCGTCTTAATAACCTCTCTGAAGATGGCTCAAGTGAGCCGAAAGCTTAGAACTAAATTAATAAAAAATTATCCAAATGTTGGAGAATTTTTGTTTTTTATTTTCAACTGAAATTAAAGCCAAAATATGACGTTTGGAACGGCTCATGATTAAACATAATAGACATTCATTTTTTCTTATATTTAACAGTATATGTTTAGAAAAAAAAAATATATATATATATTGTAATCGTTAGCAAACTCGTCTCACTAGAATCATTATAACTGAGTAGTGAGTTCGCTCCTCACTCAGTACCCCCTACTTTCGGCCGTGTGTCACGTCTAAGCTACGCCTAGAAAATCACCTTCCTCCAGGTTTGGGGGTTTGTTACGGAAACAGCAAAAACGCTGCCCTACACATCATTGAGTGTAACGGAAAAGTTTTTTTGATGGCTTCTGCTCAGACGAACTTAAGTCACTGATGCCTCCTCAACAGGTGTTTACTCGTGCAACCAGACTGGCAACTGGGTCCCACCCATTCACAGTCAGGTTAGCCAAATGCAGACGACAATTCTACTCCTGCAGCTTCTTCTCTCGCACTTCCCGCCTGTGGAACTCGCTCCCGTATTCTTGCTTTCCTGACGGCTACAACCTCCAGAAATTTAAATGCAAAATCAATACTCATCTACTAACCACTGGACTCTAACTCTCTCCCCCCACCCCCGTATAACCTTCCCTTTCTCTCCACCTATGTATCTGTCATCGCACCTGCGTTCTCAGCTTTCTATTGTTCCTTTCTAACTAGTTTGTACTCCTCACTCTTTTCTAATTAATCTTTTTACATTCATGTAGCCCCCTGCACATCAGTGGCGTTTCCGCTTTGCTCGGGGTGAATGATTAAAAAAAAAATTATCATTTCACGTCAAGCAAGGCGAGAGCGCCACTAATGCACAGGGGTGTTACAGTGAGACAAAGGACTGGGTACAGCAGGTGGTTAAAAAGTTAAAAGATGGATAGAATTCAAGGATACAGAAAATGCCAATTGACGTTTATTTACATTTTTTTGAGATTCTAGCTATCAGGGAAGCAAGTAAATGGAAGTGAGTTCTATAGACGGGAAAGGAAAGAAAAGAAACTGTTAGAGTAGAAGAGACGATTACATTGAACTGTTTTCGTGGTAAAAGGGTGGGACCTAGATGCCAAACTAGTTGCTCGCTTAAATTCATGTCGGTCGGGTCACCAGGCAAAAATGCTCGCCAGAACAAATATCATAAAACTATTTGTAGAAAGGTCAAAGGTAAGCCATATTACGTCAGTGAGAAAGTGACTGAAGTCGAGATCCAAGTAAGGATCTATTACATTGCAAATACCTTTTTCGAGAACCTCGTGATAAATATCAAGAGCTAATAGCAACATGTGAGGCTGCGAACTTATTGTTCGTGTTTGCGAAAATAGAGTTGGATCCTTTGTCAGTGCATTTAAAAAATAGCATCAATTGTTATTTTTAGCAATATTTTTTATTCATATAATTTGCCTTCTGTCCAGGGGAAAGCCTCATTTGGTTATAAATATATTTTTATTCTATCTCTGTAAATGTAGCTTATTTTGGACTTGGTAAAAAGAAACAATTGAATTTGCATATAAAAAGATGATGTAGTCATTTGGTTGTGGGTTGACATTCTGTATCGTGGGTTTTCGATACCTGCAACAGTAATGCTTGCGCTCGATGTTTGAGTAGAGATAGAAAAAATTGATGGGTTTCAATTTTTTGCTAATTGGGAGGACATATTCAGTGCTACACTAATTTTTTGTTTTCGTTTTAAACTGAAGAATATTATCTTTATTTTCGAATTCCTCCATGAAAATCAACCAAGGAATTGTAAGGAATTCATTGCGGAGGAAAGCGTTACTCCAAAAATAAAAACCGTAAAAGCGAAAGATGAAGAACAGAATTCATATGAAAAAAAGTGGAAAAGAAAAAAAAAAATTAAACAGTTCTACTATCGTTACACACGAATTTTACTTCAGAACCCCTAATTACTGATGAGAGCCTCAGTGAAAAAAGGATGAATAAAAAAACGAAAATGACGTCCTAATGATTGTCAAATGCGAGACATTAAATAAAATATCTTAATGGTATTAAAAAAAACTCGAGGAGAAAAAGGAACAATGTTTTCGTACGGCACGCATAAAATTCACCGATTAATATGAATTTCTCATTGGAAAAATGGCAAAGGAATCAATTCGATGATTTCAATAAGGCGAGCGATGATTTTGTTTTAAATTTTTGAACTTGTCTTTGATATTTTTTATTTATTTGGTTTTCTACCAAACTTTTCATCGGTTTACAAATTTCCGGTCGTTGTTTTTCTTATTTTTTGTTCTATTTATATATGATGAAACGTATATTATCTATCTATCTATCTATCTATCTATCTATCTATCTATCTATCTATCTATCTATCTAGATATCTATCTATCTATCTATCTATCTATCTATTTCCGTCTGTTCTAATGTAGCTAGCTATGTATGGTCGTGCACACGTATCTCTATCTAATGCCTTAAACAAATTAACAAAATATGTTTTTACGAAACATTTCCCGACCTCTATCTCTCCTTCCCTTTCTAAATATATAGGCGAAGGATAAATTGTCGTCTAAATGACACAAAAATGAAAATAACACTGACATTTCATTTTAACTGATATATTTACCAAAATTACACAAAAATATCTTGAAATACTAAAGAGTAAATTTATTCAATAAAATCACCATTGGCTTCAACTATGCAGTACTGATTCCTATGTCCTCAATGTCTATATCTATAAATGCTCTGCAGGGTGCGATGGATGAATTTTCGTCTAAATGGCATCAAAATGAAAATAACTGACGTCTCATTATAGCAGATATATTTACCAAAATTACACAAAAATATCTTGAAATACTAAAGATTAAATTTATTCAATAAAATCACCATTGGCTTCAACAATGCAGTACTGATTCCTATGTTCTCAATATCTATATCTATAAATGCTCTGCGGGGTGCGACGGATAAATTGCCGTCTAAATTATTCAAAAATGAAAATAACACTGACATCTCATTTTAACTGATATATTTACCAAAATTACACAAAAATACCTTGAAATACTAAAGATTAAATTTATTCAATAAAATCACCATTGGCTTCAACCATGCAGTACTGATTCCTATGTCCTCAATGTCTATGTCTATAAATGCTCTGCAGGGTGCAATGGATGAATTATCGTCTAAATGAAACAAAAATGAAAATAACACTGACGTCTCATTTTAACAGATATATTTACCAAAATTACACAAAAATATCTTGAAATACTTAAGGGAAAATTTGTTCAATAAAACTGCTAATAGCTTTAACCAAGACTTCAGACGACTTTTGAATCTTCTGCAACTCTCACAGGGCGATCTCCTTTTAAAGTTAGTGAATGCTGCCAAAATCCTTATCTTCAATTTATATTTGGTGTCGAAAGGATTTTTGTTGGTCACTGCTCAATTGCATCCTAATCAAGGGATTTGCATTCTGGGAAGTTAAGTGATCAGATGTGTGATGTGTGCGCAGAAATTGTCTGACAGCTTTGAATGCGTTTTTCTGCTTGTGTGGCAGCGCGCAGCGTCCTGTTGTCAGAGAAGAGGCAAAAGGACGCTGAAACAGTATTTCCAGCAGTCACCCTCTTGACCCTAGACATTACGACCTCCTCATGGTTTTTAATGTAGGCCTCAATGTTAAATCTGAGGTTTTTCAAAAGATGAATGAAGGCATAACCATGCTATCAATAGTGATCAATCCAAAGACAATGATGTTGACTAGATTTATCATCCAACTCTTTGAGAATTTTATCCACTGTCCTCAGATTGACACCGAAACACTCTGAAGTGTTTCTATTGGCAGCGTACAGCATCCTCTTGTCAGACAAGAGGCAAAAGGACGCCGAAACAGTATTTCCAGTAGTCACCCTCTTAACCCCTATATCTCCTCATGGCACTTAGCATAGGCCTCAGTGTTAAATCTGAGGCCCCCCAAGAGATGAATGGGCGCATAACCATGCTATCGATAGTGACCAATCCAAAGATCATGATGTTAACTGGATATATCATCGAACTCTTTGAGAATCCTCTGCACTGTCGTCAGATTGACACTTAAATACTCTGAAATGTTCATATTGGAGCTTCCGTTGCGACTGCTAAGTAGTACAGGCTGAGTGAATCGCATCAAGGTGCTCCTTTTCCCAGATTCTCTGCGCAATAGACTCTGCAGAGTCGACAAAATAAAGAACAAACAACGCATATGTGCAAAATGAAAAATATATGGCCAAAATTTAGTCATCGCACCGTGTATATATGTGTCTATCTATGCCTTACATCTGAACATATCTGAATATGAATGCGTAAATTATACATTATTTTTTCTCTTTCTATCAAGATTGTATATCAATTGTTTGCTTACAGTATTTACATTATTTGGACTATTGTCCTCATCTTTGTTGCCATTTGTACGACTTTTCGGCCGTTCTTCTGGTGCTAGGAATTTCGAACCGAACACTTTATTACAATCTCTGGGGTATATGAACTCCATTCTTTGCTTAAACCTTTAATTGAAAGTCATTAGAGTTATCTCCCTCTACCCTTGCAAGTTACTTATTCACCACTGTTGTAGCCCGGTATTGAAAATTCTTTGGGTCAAGTCACAGGAACTAACCAACGTCTATATTCACTGGACCAAGTCTCTTTAAGGACGTTGGTTAGTTCCTGACTTGACTGAGTTGTGAGTTCAATACCACAATACTACAGCAGTGGTGAACAAGTAACTTGCAGGGTTATAGGGAGATAATTCTAATAACTTCCAGTCAATGCATTACTATGCAAGAAATGACCCCAGTAATTGAATTAAAGGGTTCGGTTTGAAATACCTAGCACCTGAGGAAGGCCAAAGCGTACAACGGCCGAAGCGTACAACGGCTGAAACGTCGTACAAATGGCTACAAAGATGAGGACAATAGTCTGAATAATGTAAATACTGTAAATACTATCTCATCTCAGAAATATAGACAAAGGGTTTGGTTCGAAATTACTAGCACTCGAAGAAGGCCGGAGCGTAAAACAGAAATTAGGACAATAGTCTAAATAATGTAAATACTATAAATACTACCTCATCTCAGAAATATAGACAAATAGAATGATCTATTATTAAACGTCGTACAATTGGCAACAATGATGAGAACAATGGTCCGAATAATGTAAATACTGTAAATACTACTTCATTTCAGAAATATAAACAAATAGAATGATCTATCATTAAACGCCTTACAAATGGCAACAAAGATGAGGAAAATAGTACGAATAATGTAAATACTGTAAATACTACTTCATTTCAGAAATATAGACAGATAGAATGATCTATTATTAAACGCCGTACAAATGGCAACAAAGATGAGGACAATAGTCGGAATAATGTAAATACTGTAAATAGTAATTCATCTAGGAAATATTGACAAATACAATTGTTTGTTTGTTTTTTTAACTTTCCTATTATGACCAGCGTTTCGTACATATTATCTGCGTTTGTTTCAATTATGCGTCCTTAAAGAAGTTTTCTGCTTCAATAAACACCAGTCGAATGTTTCTCTCGTCCCAGTTAACATCACTATTGTCATTATTAGTTTTATTATTATTACCAGTTGCTTATTATAGAATTGTTATTTGATCATTTTATTCCATATTTCCTTTCAATGTCCTCTTGCTATTTATTTCTCTTTTGTTGATTTGAGTTTTCCCCCTCCTATTAATTTACACATAAGTCATCGAATTTTCAGAAGCGCTTCGCCATATTAGCTTTATCGCTGATTAATATTCGTTTGGCAACATTTCTAAATAGATTTTTTCCTGCCAAAAAAATTCTTTCTATTTAAATTAAAGTTTTCCAGCTTCGAGCGACTTGAAATAAAACCCATGAGTTTCTAAATTACAATTGCTACCATCGGCCATAACGCCACCACCGTCAACGATCCTCCTCAGCCAAAATCTTATTACCCATCCTCCTCATGCTTCTTATAGTCATCATCGTCATCATCATTATTCTTTTCCTCCTACTACTTCTATAAACATCATCATTTAGAATTGGCTTATTCAGATTACTGAAAAAATATTTGTACTGATAATTATTGCTGAGGTTCTATGTTTTTACCATTATTCATAATAATTACAATCATTGCGTTTTCATACAAGTCGTATCTGAAGAAGTGGGGGGCGCTTTGACTCGAGATCAAGAAATAGCATTTCCCCCACCTCTGATCTCGATTTTTCTTGTAATTTTAATTCTTCCAAATTTTTCGCCAAGTCTTTTTCAGATTGTTACAAGTGCTCCATAGACCATTATTCCCTAGCTTTCAATTCATTTTCAGTTCTACGATATGATCTTTTCGACTGACGAGTTTGCTTTTCTTTTTCAACAATTAGACCTGCTCTATTTGGCCTCGACACAGTTCATATTGGAACGCCCTTCCTGCCCAGTCATATCTATTCTCTTATTTCCGGTAATCTTACTACATTTGTCTATTATATAACTGATATCATTTATAGTAGTTCATTTTTCTTTTAGTTGTTCACAGAAGCCTTCTACGTATAAAACTTTTGCGAACAACTAAAAGAAAATTTGTATTAATATGGATTTTATAAGAACAAAACAACAGAGAAAATTAACACAGAAAAATGCAGTCTAGACAGGGGTTTTGTTCGACTGACAATTCTTGCCGTTAAGATTGAAAGAAGTGATCATTTTTTTAACATTTAAAGTGGATTTCAATCCTGTTCAGTTATATTAAACACGCACATAAATTGTTGTCATACCACATCCATAAATACCAAATGTATAGTTTTTAATATTCAAATAAAAATTATTTTAACAATGAGTAAACATTGCCTGACGACAATCTCGAAAAATATAAATTTCCGTGTAGCAATGTAAACTACATTAATTTTAAATAAAAAAATAACAAATTTAATTATATATATATATATATATATATATATATATATATATATATATATATATACATATATATATATATATGTATGTATGTATGTGTGTGTGTCTGTGTGTGTGGGGGGTGGGGGTGTATAATGAATGGTCGTTAAATATATATATACATACATAGAGAGAAAGAGAGAGAGCTGGAAAGATATTGAACACTTATAGATTATGAACAGACGTATATAGATAGATACGTCAGATAGATTTTCAAGAATTTGAGAATAATTAATATAGATGGAAATCGATAAATAATGGTGAAAAAAATATTTTCTTGTACTCGGGCATTTTCACTTGCAAAAAAAAAAAATCTCGAAAAATAGAAAATTTCCGTGTCGCAATGTAAACTATATTAATTTTAAATTAAAAAAACAAATTCAATTATATATATATATATATATATATATATATATATATATATATATATATAATGAACGGACGTTAAATGTATATTTATATATATATACATTAAGAGAGAGAGATAGAGGGAGTGCTGGCAAGATATTGAACACTGATAGACTCTGAACAGACGTATATAGATAGATACGACAGATAAATATATGATGAACAAAAATATATATAATGAACAGACATGGAAACATAGATAAGTAGATATGTAGGAAAGTAGATAGATAGATAGATAGATAGATAGATAGATAGATAGATAGATATGATATGATTATGGAATTATGAATAGATAGATAGATAGATAGATAGATAGATAGATAGATAGATAGATAGATAGATAGATAGATAGATAGATATGGACATTAAATAGATAGATAGATAGATAGATAGATAGATAGATAGATAGATATGAACATTACTGGAATAGATAGATAGATAGATAGATAGATAGATAGATAGATAGATAGATAGATAGATAGATATGAATATTACTGGAATAGATAGATAGATAGATAGATAGATAGATAGATAGATAGATAGATAGATAGATAGATACTCAAGAACTTGAGAATAATTAATATAGACGGAAATCGATAAATAATTGCGTAAAAGGTATTTGCTTTTACTCGGGTATTTTCACTTGCGTTTTTAATACGCCTCGGAAGGACTTTCAAAACACACCCGCACAAATACTTAGTCATTTTGCTTGTGCTTCCATCAGTGACTCTTAACAAAGGTCAAGTGAATTTTCAATACAATATCGGAATCGCATTGTTTTCTAAAAGCTTATTTTGGCATTAATTTGTGGCCCAATTTTTTCCCTTCTCTTTATTTCTTTTTATGTCTGTTAAGATTTACATTGTGTAAATAAACGCACACACAGAGACATCCAAATAACAACCAACATATACACCTGCTTGTATATGTTTTCTAGGCGCGATTGCCTCTTTGTATGAGAAAGAAAGAGAATTAATTCCGCTCTATGTTTTTTTTATTTGGTTGCGATGCCACGTTGACCCTAATGTCAATCTAGAGCAATCACGATACCAAACAAGAAGACAGCCGAAACAATTGTGTACATAAATAAACGCTTTTCTTATTATGTTAAACCCCCTTTTATCATCTATTTATTTATTTATTTATTTATTTATTGCATAAATTTGTTGACTCCCGAATTGGTTTTCTTTTCAAGGATTTTACGTTTTTGCCTTTCATAAGTATCGCCATCTTTACTTTGTATTTATTACTTCCTCCATTTTTTAGCTTTTCCAAGAGGCTGAATATATTGCTAAATGGGTTTTTTGTGCCAGCCTAATCGTCTGCTTTTTGCACATACGACTTTTCTAGATTTTACACGAATCGAATGGAAGAAATATTTTTGGGAAATATACGCGCGAGAAATATACCACAAATATAAATAACAGGATGAGGATTTAGGCTTATATAGGTCAATATTTTGAGTTTTGACCAAATATAAAACATCCGCAGTTTTATTGGTCTTGGTCTTGTATCTCAGTTTCAGTCACTTTCTCACCACGGTAACGCAGCTTCCCTGCGAATTTTCTATAAATAATTTCCTGCTAATTGATGAACGCAAGACTATATTAATCGCAAGATCTCATCGTTTTACGGTGGAGATGGCTAGAGACAACGATGGAATAAACTTTTAGTATAAAATTTACTTTCTATACGTAGTTTATTCTGTCGCCCTTCGCGCTCGTGAAACTCTGTTTCATCTTTCTGATTCCCAATCAAATTTGATCTTTAAAATATTTAAATGCAGTCTCAATTGTTATCTTCTGCCTTCTTAATTCCTCTTTTTTATTGTTCTTTCTCTTTAATAGTGTTTTTCTACATATTATCTCACACTACGTAATCCCCAAATTTTGTCTTAGAGGCTCTATTGCCTTGCTTGGAGTGAAATTCATGTAAATCTATAAAGTATCTTTATAAAGAGAAACACACTTGGTAGAGTTATCAGCTACATTCAAGGATTATTTGGAAATTTCTAGGCGAGATAAAGAAGGCCTTGAAATTCTGATCTGATTATTTTTCAGATTTTGTAGATTTTTCGAGTATTTTTGAAAAAAAGAGAACGCAGGAGATACACGAACGCTGAAATTTAAGTTTAAATCAAAGTTTTTGACGTATATAAATCTTTTAATATATGACTCCATAATATCTCCCCCACCTCTCACTCAGCTTCCAGCAACGTTTAATTTTCGTTTTTGCTGTTATTGGTTTGTGTTTCTTCACAGTCATCTTTATGTAAAATTATAAACGACATTTTTTTTTTTCGTATTTCGTGCTTTCTCCTTTCATGTATGATTCCATAGATAAAACATTATTTTGTAAGAATCCTTTTCAATGTCCTGAATCGGATACCAGGATTTTTCTATTTTGTCTTTCAGTTGCCATCTGCTACGCTTGGGCGATCATGTCTCGAAAGAGACATGACTGACTGTTCAGAATATTTTCCTGCAGTAGGGTGCCAAACTTTCTGCAGTAGACTGGTTGCCAACCAAAGTTGAAGAACCTAATTTGTTCTGTTATTTAACCCATAGCTGAGAGAAGAAGAGAATGACTAATACCTTTCCTAAGGGTATCCGCGCGTAAATGAATGCAATGAATTCAACTAGAATTCGAACTCGGCTCTCGATCTCTCGTTTCGAGGCGATATCCACTGTATGGATGATGATGATGATGATGATGATGATAGTGGAGGATTATCCTTTCGTTTCCGTCGCATGAAATTCAAAAAATTAACTTTTTGCTTTACTTCACATTTTATGTTTTTCTCTTCTATAAGACACTAAACCATTTTTAAATTTTGCAAACCTCACCGCATCTTGCGCACGCAAAACGCTGAACAGAGTCAGTAGACTTCGAATTTGCCTTGTGTACTCAATTCTTGTGTGGACGTGGCTCCGAATGTCAAATTTTTCACCTCATACAAAAGTCAACAACATTCTCCTTAAACTTTGATGTTTGTATTCCAATATGTATCTACTGAACGTTTCCCTGTGTGAAGTCGGTCAGAAGTGAGACATTTCGGCAGTCTTACAATATTCATTCTAAAAAGATGGCCTGTTCATCTTCATTGAGACTTCACCAAGAAGACCTCTATGATTTGCTGATCACATTTATACATCCCGTATATTCCTCATTCTCCATACCTTCCTTATTTGTATTTCTTATTTATTTTATTATGCCTCTTTTTCTTACTGTCAACTACGTGACTGATCTAACAGGTTACGGTAGCAATGATCTATAGTTTTTTTTATCTTTTCCCCTACACTTCCGTTTTTCACAGACACACACAAACAAATAAAATTATTTTCCCATAATGTTTTGGTCTAGCTGATACGTTAGGTGTTAAATTTACTCGTCGAAATGGTCATCCGGATGGTCATATATATATATATATATATATATATATATAGTGTATCGAAGCAGCAGATAGTTTTCTAAACATATACAGTTAAATATAAGAGAAAATGAATGTTTATTATGTTTAATCATGACCTGTTCTAAACATCGTATTTTGGCTTTAATCTCTGGTGAAAATAAAGACAAGAATTCTCCAACATCTGGATAATTTTTATTAATTTGGTTCTAAGCATTCGGCTCACATGAGCCATCTTCAGAGAGGTTACAAGGACGTTAACATAAAACATCCACCATCAAAGAAGATTTTATCTTGTGTTGATATAAAACTTTGCTAAGCAAAGATAACACTTACCGAATAGGAAAAGCGGTTGTATAAGGTTACACCGTGTGAGAGCTCGAAATGTTAACATAATAGACATTCATTGTCTCTTATATTTAACAGTATATATTTAGAAAATTATCTGCTGCCTCGATGCACTATATATATATATATATATATATATATATATAGTGTCAAGTTGTGAGGATGCTTACTGCCAAGATTGCTGGATTTTCATTGGTTTTACTGGTAGATAGGCATTTTTGACAAGCGGGTTTTTTGTCATAAAGTGCTCAATATAAAGTATACCACTTAACTGAAACATGGTTATGCCGTCTTCAGTGCAAGAATCAAGACATCACAATCAATGCCTTCCAAAAATCAAGGACATTTGTCCTCCCCACCACCTCTATTTTCATCTCTCTTCCTCTCGCTCTCTTTTTCTTTTTATCCCACTTCTTGTTCTTCCTCTTTTCTTTCTTCTGCTACGGTACAAGTATAATTCCGGGTAGGTTTGTGAGACTGTTGTATTAATCGTCTGGTTGCAGAAAAAAAAAGAAACAACGGCTGTTTAGGAAAGAAATAATTGTATTAACGAAAGAATACAATTGACAAATCAGTGTGAATGTCACTCGTTGAAAGAGTGAGATAAATAGAGTTATAGATGTCGTTCGCACGGTAGGAAAGGGAGAGTAAGCTGTGAATTACTGTGGCAACGGCCTTTATCTGGTCACATTGGAGATGCGAGGTCGCTGTCGACGAATGTTGGGAATCGTGGCTAGTGTGCTGGCCGACTGCCTAAGGAGTCAATTTGATGGTTTTTTTATATCATTTTCTTAGGCTCAGGTCGGCTTCATTTTTTTTTTGTTTCTTTAGACGGGAGCGGTTGCTATTGGTGACAATTCTGGATTGTATCTTTCTTTGAGTGTATTATCGAAACGGAAGCTAAGTGCGAAGCTTATACGCAGTTTTTAGTTTAGCCTTGTGTTTCAAAGTGTTCGCATCCGACCAGTAGTAGGAGTTTTTCTAACATGAATCAAAAGAACATCTGATTTTTAGGAATATATATATATAAACTTATTTATAAATTGAACATTGTCTGTGTGTGACTGTGTGTGTGTGTGTGTGTGTATGTGTGTGTGTGTGTGTGTGTGTCCGTTACCTATAGACTCCGAAACGGTTGAACCGATTTTCATGAAAATTTACACAGTTGTACTATAAGCGTCTGCGAGTGTTCTTAGATAGGTTTTGTGTCAAGGTACCCACGATAAATATCGAAAATCGATAATCGAAAACATCAGGTTATAGAAGGAGTGGTCCGATTTTAATCAAATTTGATAAACTCATAGACAATGACATAAGAAACGATATTCAGAAGTCTCAAGGTTGCAGTTCTTACAATAGTGCAGAAAACCGATAATATATATATATATATATATATATATGAAGGGCAAGATGTTTGTTTGTTTGTTTGTTTTTTGTTTTTTTTGTTTTTTTTTTGTGTGTGTGTGTGTGTGTGTGTGTGTGTGTGTGTGTGTGTGTGTGTGTTTATCTGTCGGTATGTCCTTTAAACAAATCCACAATTTTTATCCTATTCTCACCAAACTTCATACAAGTATTTTTAGGCTGAGTCTGAGCTCCACGACCATGGATTAGTTTTAAAGCTTTCATTACACCCGAGCAACGCCGGGCTATACTGCTAGTATATATATATATATATATATATATATATATATATATTATCAACAGACTCGGAATGTGATATTTGTCATAACGTTCATGCAATCTTTATCTTCCGTCTTCACTGGACGCGCCAGTTTGCTTGACTCATTTAAGCTCATTTCAAAATTAAAGTCTTAATTCAATGAATAACATTACAATAAATTTTATGCAATCGCATGGGTTAATAACAAAATACATTTGAAAAGGCTTTTAATGAAATGAATGAATACAAAACTGATTGAAATTCATGCATTCAACATTAAAGATAACATTCAATTTTTAAAATTCAAAATAATTAATTTTTGAACACCAACAATTGAAATCAGATTTGGTTGGACAAAATCGACACACAACGGAATCGGGCGTTATTTTGTTATTTTTTTCTGATTGAAACGTATACGTTTGATCTCTTTCATTTTCGTTTCTTTTGAATTCCAAGTTCAGATTCTTATCAGACAATCAATAATTTTTTCTAGATTAAAACATAAAAACTCATTTCAAGAGTATATTTTTTTTTAAATGTCGTTTTCATTTGATCGATTAATCTTAAAGAACAAAGACTATTTAGCGAGGAATTAATTAAACAATATTTTATCAGTTATTTTTCCAAATCATCAAAGTTTTAAATCGAAAAATCACATGAATAAATGGTAGATTAAAGAAACAGTAACAATTAATGCCACTCAAGGATGTGCGTCGTGGTGCAAGAGATATCAACTCGGAATTTTCAGATGAATTCGTTGCATTCACTTTTGCGCAAATACCCTTGGAAAGATATTAATCCGTCTCTTTTCGCTATGTGTTTAATAGCAAGGCAGATTGGGTTCTATAGCCTGGGTTGACAACTAGACTACCGCAGAAAGTAATGGCAACCTACCACGGGAAAATCTTCTCTCCGGTCAGTCATTTCCAGACGTGTGTCACGCATGGTACATAACTGTCTAACTGAATACCATTTATGGCCTGACAGTTTTCCTCTCATTTTTATCCTGCAAAGAAAATCATATTTTTGTTAAAATTCAATTCAAATATATAAATCTATCTAAATTCTGATATTCTGAAATCAATAATTAGAGAAGATTATTTGATTTATATATTTAATAGTGATTGTTTAATCAACCACAGTGCAAATTTGTGGTGGCAATATATTGTAATATCAGTCAGTCAGTTAAGTGCCATACGTGATATACGCTTGGACAATCATGTCCCGAAAGAGACATGACTGGGCAGAAGATTATCATACAGTAAGTTGCCATTACTTACTGCGGTAGACTGGTTCTCAACCAAGTGTGTAAAAACCAACCTGCCCTGTTATTTAACCCATAGCTGGAGGGAGAAGCGACGGATTCATACCTTTTCCAAGGGCATTTGCGCGTATGTGAATGCAACGAATTCCACTGGAATTCGAACTCGGATTTCCGATTTCTCGTTCTGAACCGATATCCATTGCACAACAACGCACAACCATTTTGTTATATAAGGCTTTTAAATTTGATCGAAAATCTTTACAACGTTTACTGTGCAAAATAAACAATCTCTCCCTTCACTGTAATCACAGCCATTCCTGACACAAGGCCAATGTGTTGGGATCTTGGTATACTCATTAGAAATTTTATTTTAAGAAAAAAGCCTAAACTTCAGAGTATCAAATTCTGGCTCTTCGATAATTTTTGTGTCTGCTGTTTAGAATCTGTGCTGTGTCGCACTCACTCCCTTTCTTTCTCTCTCTCTCTCACACACATACACACACATACACATACAACCTGCTCCTCACACCCTCTTCACCTTCTTTCATTCAAACATACACACAAACACACACACACACACACACACACATATATATATATATATATATATATATGTACGCATCGCTCATTCAGTAAAATGAATTAGATCACTCTGGCTATTGGGCGCGTATAATGATAATATCCACGTTAAAATATCTGCCTTCTTCTACCGAACGCCCATAGCCCAGAGGTAGAATCGCCGACTGACGCCAATTCGGTCGGGTTTCAATCCTGGATTAAAAAGCAATTGGATTCAAACCATACTGATGATCTGTGATGCAGCGAAACAGATCTGTCTGCGGATGATTATATATATATATATATATATATATGTATGTATATATATATATATATATATATATATATATAAGTAAATAACTAACTTAGAGAGCCAACGAACCTTTCAAAATTTCACCAAATTGGATCTTCAGGGAAAGATGGCTAAAGAGGCTAAATGAATCTTTTCGCCAGATCACGTGGGGTTCGGAGTTTCTTTTCGCCTTCATTTAGCCACTTTAGCCAACTTTCCTTGAAGATCCAACTGGGTGAAACCTTGGTAGGTTCGTTGGCTCTCGAGGTTAATTTTTGACTTTGTTTGCTCTACTTGCGTATTGAATGCTTTTTGTTTTACGTTACTCGTCTCGAGTTTTTTTTTCTTTGGGCTACGTACTTTGACTGATGTTCAAGTGCTTAGCTCGTTCTTTTTTTATTACCATTTTTTCCTTCCGCGTAAATACTCGGAGGGTTTTTCGAAACGAGTATAACGACAAGTTTACATTTATATATATATATATATATATATATATATATATAGGTGTTTGTGTGTGTGTGTGTGCGCGTGTGTGTATGAATGCATATTGTATATTTTTATATGTGCAAGTTTAAATATTCAACCATATCACTAAAATATTTAGATAACCAAGTAATTCTTCAACTGCGTATAGGCAATAATGAGGCATCGAATACTTGAGATATCTGCTTGCATCGTAACTTGAGATTTCTGATTGCATCTTAGAACACTATGGCTAAGTTCTTGCTGATATTCATAACGATTTTTGATTCTGTGGCTAAAAGAAATGCAGAAGGTTTTGGATGAACCACAGGCAGCTAATATTCCTCCCACCAGGTGACACAAGAGATATCACCACATCTTTTGTGCACATCCAATTAACTTCTCTAAATTTATACAAACTAAAGCTGCGAGTATCGATTTAATCCCAAAATTTCAATAACGTTAGATAAGCCGACAAAATTTACATTCATCTTTCTTGAAATTTTTTGTTTGCCTCAATTTAAATTACAGGAGAATTGCAATTTTACGCGAAGTTTCTTTTCTGATTTCTTTTTTACACATGCACACGAAAAGTAAGGGCTGCTAAAATTTTGATTAAATTCAAAATTTAAATTTAAAAGTTTAAATATCTAGCCACACCTCATTAATGTGCGCTTTACGATGAGGTGCAGGTTCGAACTCTGGTGGAAGATAAATTTTCCTTAAGACTCTCTAATACAAAAGCCGAGAGACATATATTTGCAATGTTTAAAAAAAGTGAATGTCTACTCAAACGCATTTACCTAGTAAATATAACCTAGAAAGTAATAATAATAATATTAATGATTATATATATATATATATATATATATATATATATATATATTATAACGTGTGTGTCTTTGTGTAGGGAAGTAAATGGCTACATAAATTTGATAGTGTGACACGAAAATGTAAATTGTAAATGAAAATAGAATGGTTCTTTTGTTAATATTGCACAATAGCATGTACATCAAATGAAATTATAAATATTTAATAATTACCTGTATTGCAGTTTCATCAATGAAAGAATGAAAAAACTTTTGGGTGATTCGGACGAGTTCATCTTTGCTTCTTTGCCTTGTAAAATTTTGCAAAATAACAAGAATAAAAAAACATTCTACTTTCATTAAGAATTATCTACTTGGCAATAAATACTAAAAATAGTATGAAATACATCATTTCTTTTAACGATTTCATTTAGCTATTCACTCTATGTTTACGTAATGTGAGTATTAAGCAAAACAACGATCTCAGTAGATTTACAAAGATAGAAAGAGGCGTAAGACAAGGATGTGTCTTTTCACCGGATTTGTTCAACCTGTACAGCGAAAATATTTTGAGGACCCTAGATGACACGCCAGGATTTGTTATCGGAGGCCACAACTTGAACAACATAAGGTACGCAGACGATAGAGTGCTGATTGCAGACACGGAAAGGAAACTACAAGACCCCCTACAGAGGGTAGCTGAGGAGAGTGACAAGAAAGGACTAAAAATAAAATTTAAGAAAACTGAATGCATGGTCATCAGCAAATGATACAACCCAAAATGCCAAATACAGGTGGGGGACACCAGAATCAAGCAAGTACAAAAATTTAAGTACCTAGGAAGTGTTCTAACAGGAGATGGAAAGTGCGACACGGAGATCCGAAGGCGAATTGTCATGGCAAAGGACGCCTTCCAGAAGCTGAGTAAAGTACTAACACACAGGATAATTTCACTAGAAACAAAGAAAAGAGTGCTGGATTGCTATGTGATGTCAGTTCTTCAATACGACAGTGAATGCTGGACAATATCATCGAAAATGAGGACAAAACTGGAAACAGCGGAAATGTGGTTCTACAGAAGGATGCTGCGGATATCGTGGACTGAGCATGCGAGCAACGATGAGGTGTTGGAAAGAATGGCAACCAAAAGGAAATTAATACTGAGCATCAGGAAGAGACAACTGAAGTTACTGGGGCAAGCAATGAGGAAGGAGAGCCTAGAGAACCTGATACTGACTGGCCAGATAAAAGGAAAGAGAGACAGAGGAAGGCAGCGGATGACATACATGCAGGGCCTGATCAGATGGATGACGGAACGGGGATTGACAGGAGTAACTAGAACAAACATACTAAGAGCCACAAGGGATAGGGAGACGTGGAGAATCATGATCGCCTACGTCCTGAAGGGACAGAGCACATATAAGAAGAAGAAGAAGAAGAAGAAGAAGAAGAAGATACAACTTCAAAATTCTTGTAAAAATCAACTAAATGTCTGATTTTAATGAAAATTTCAGAACTTATTTACAAATGACAGAAATTATTTATGCATTTAATATTTTTAGAAAATCTTGGTAATTTCTTTATATCTATTACCCCCCTCTAATTAATTGCATAAAACCTGTAGAAATACATTATCGATAACACTTTTTAATTATTAGTTAAATACAGGACT
Organism: Ascarosepion bandense; assembly: GCA_037127315.1. Classification (NCBI taxonomy): domain Eukaryota; kingdom Metazoa; phylum Mollusca; class Cephalopoda; order Sepiida; family Sepiidae; genus Ascarosepion; species Ascarosepion bandense. The sequence goes on from JBBBDQ010002040.1 coordinate 4,293,250, forward strand.
CATTGGGGAATGTAAATAATGTAATTTGTTTTAAAATTACCATACCTATTTTCTGAAAACCTGCTACGAATAGAAAAATCAAAAATGTATTATAATTAGTCTGTTTTTAATGTAGATAAATTTTTAACTGATTTTATAAATAATATAACATTAGGATATCATATACTGAAAAAAAAAAGATTTCGATTAATAATGAATTTAAAAAGTTTTAAAACCTTTTTGCTAATTAAAGTTTGAAACATATTTTTACATTTCTTCCAGTTACTCAGTATATTCGGTTATTCATTAAAAATAGACTTTAATTACAAACCGAAAGTTCTTAAGCTTAATACAAATCATTTATAATAAGAATTTTAAAAATAATTTCTGGTTTTTTATTTATGTTAAATTGCACATTTTCTTTTACTATAGAAACTCATAAGAGATTTACCATTAAATGGTCACATGTTTTAATGTCACTTTTTCTTTACGAAATTTTAAACTGGATTATGTTAACTTTTGGTCACCATACTTCCAGATTGATAGGTAATAGGCGCTGTCATCGCATACTTAAAAGATCACCGAGTCAGATGCTTATGATTAAGAAATACATTTATTTTAAATTTCATGACATAAACAAGTAATATTTGTTTCAAATTAGATTAATTTAACTTTAAATTTGATAATTTTTCAAAAATAACGAGTTACAGATGTATCTTTTATTTTTGCAAGATTTTTAAGATCGAGAATTAACTTTTGTCTACAAATGTGTCGAGCGTTTAATAAATAGCCGAAAAATTGAAAATTAAAAAAATCTCAAAATTTTAGATTCCAATGAATATAATTTCTGTTTGAAGTACACCAGAGTATTCATGTTCTGAACAGAAAAAAATCACTTGAAACATTAAGATTACATGAAAAATTACACAAAAAGTTTAACCATAATACCTTGTCTGTCTTTTGTAATGAAACCTGCATAAAAGAGAGATTGCTGGCCAAATGCACAATATATACACTAAAAGCCATAATTATTAGGCCACCACAGTTTTTTTAAAAGAAATTATGTTTCAGATTTTAGAATTTATTGCCAAATGGATAATTCTTAATGAAAATAGAATTGTTCTTTTGTTATTATAACATTGCAAAATTTTACAAGGCAAGGAAGCAAAAATGAACTCGTTCGAATCACCCTAAATTTTATTCATTCTTTTATTGATGAAACTGCAATATAGGTAATTATTAAATATTATTATTATTATATTAAATTCATTTGATGCACATATTATTGTGCAGTATTAACAAAAGAACCATTCTATTTTCATTTACAATTATTCACTTGGCAATAAATACTAAAAATACTCTGAAATACATAATTTTTTAAATTACTGGTGTAGCCTTATAATGATAGCCGACAGTGTGTATATATATATATATATATATATATGTGTGTGTGTGTGTGTGTGTGTGTGTGTGTGTGTGTGTGTGTGTGTGTGTGCGGTGTAGATATAGAAGAATCCAAAGACGTATCCTGTACATAAAGTAGTAGAATAACTCTCTAGGAAAGCTCTAAATATATATGTATATAAAAACATATAGAGAAAATATATAAAAATTTAGATAGACACGTTATTCCATGGTTAAGCGGAAGTTTAGGCCTATTTCAGGCAAACCATCGTCAGCTTCCGACTTTATTGCACAGAACATTTTACACGAATGAAACTCACAAATAAAGACCTTAAAAAGCCCCAAACAGAAATAAAAATAAAGATCGCTCCCTTAAACGTTAAAATTTAAGAAAAAAAATGCATTAGATCACTTAGGCGAATACACATACATACATACATACATACATACATACAATCAAAGCGTACGCGTAAGAACGGATGTCAACTCAAAGATACATTACGGAATTTAGCTATACTGCTGACATGTCGATTTGGAAAGTAAAAAAGGTGTTGGAGGAGAGAGAGAGCGTTAAAGAAAAAGGGTGTTTTTATGAGCGTAAACGAAAAGAAAAAGAAGAAAGAAGAGAGGAATAAATTTAAATTTGATAGAAAAGGTGATATGAGAAAATAAAAAAATAAAAAAAATATTATATATTAACGGTGAAAGGATAAAAAACTAGAGTTTAAAAAATTAAGAAAATTAAAAATATTTAAGAAATAATAGCTAATCAATCCGTCGTAATCCCAATTACCACCACACCACAATATAATCAAAATTATACTAATTACTCAGTCAACAAAACAATTATTTTCGATTCTTGACAACATTCCTGCCATGTTACAAAACCTTTCTGTTTGTTGTAAGCATTTATTTATATTTCACCGGCAATAATAAAAACATAGCATTTTCTTGTAATCAAAATGACACGGCGATCAATAGACGATGTAACTTCATCAGTTTTTCTACTCTGTCTCATGGGATCTGTTTTATAGTTTCATTTTGATTTTCATTTGAATATAAGAAATGATACGTTTGTCATTTATAGATGCGGGAAGACAAAACATTTTTTTAAATTTTCTCTGTTTCAACAATTAATTTTTGGTTAATGTTCTTTATTATGAATGAGATCAGATGTTTTTTGTATTCATTATGATGTTTCTCTCCTCGACCGATAAATCCGAAGAAACAGTACTAACAACTATTTTGATATAACAATGGGATCTTTAGACTCTGCAAAGTCTTCAAATTAGGTCGGCTTTTTTGTACTATACAATCTTACAGCCAATAAGGACATGAATACAGAAGATATTATACAGGGATGAAAAAAATGTTCTGCCCAGTCAGTCATGTCTCTTTCGAGACATAATCGCCCAAGCGCATATAACGTATGGCACTTAACTGACTGAATGCTGAATATTTCCTTATGAGAACAGATAATATTACCATTACCGATATATATATATATATATATATATATATATATGTATGTGTGTGTGTGTGTGTGTGTGTGTGTGTGTGTGTGTGTGTGTGTGTGTGAATAAAAAGAGATATTTGTCTTTGTTTCTTTTTTATTAATGTTGTCTCTTCCACAGATACACTCTATCTGAAATTATTTACGCACACATACACGCATACATATAATATATATAATTTTCCGTTGTTCTCTCTTAACGAACTACAAATATAAATACCTCACTAATTGACTGCTCTGTTATCTTGACATTCTAATTAACTCCAATATGCGTCATTAATTTGTCTCTTAATATCAAATAAATCTCAAACCGGAGATTTTCCAGGAAAACTAATTTCTCTTCACTGCCCCCGTGAAAATTTTAATTAGAGCGAATATCTCTTCTCTTTTCTTCCTCACATCTTAACATTCACATAATAATGTTTGATAATATCAATGCTAGTTTATTTGCTGTTTTATGAGTGCGCCTTATTAAAACTCTTTATGGTCCTGGTTATGATGGTAAACTGTATCCGACAGGTTGCAAGGAGCATGGAACCACCTCTTAATTGCTGTTGTTCCTAGATCCGCTCTGACTCGGGGTGGTAGCACCTGTTAGGGTCCCAGCTATTGGCAAATAGTTAACCTTCCAAACGGAGGTCAAAACTGCATGAAAGTGTAAAAACAGACTTTTATGAAATATATACATAAAACATTTTTGAAGGAAAAATATTATCAACAAAAATACGTTTTTGGAGGAAAAATGTTACCAACAAAAATACATTTTTGAAGGAACTAATGCTTCGACATTAAATGGCCTCAAGGGGTTGATATACCGTAAACCAAACCAAACCAAATAAATCTCTTTATACTTAAATTTTATTGTAAGTAACCATTATCATGCTAGTCTCGCAGAAAATTTGTTTTATGTAGAATGTGTTAACAATGAGAGCCCTGAGCCAGACAAATCTGAACTTTACAAATAATATGGCCCAAAACCCTTAGTGTAGAACACGTAGAAATCGGATTCATTTTACTCGATATTAGGGTGTCCAACTCTGTTTCTAATAAACACGTTATGGTAAACTCCTGAATATTGCCTAGTTTTAGATCTGATGTTAAGGCACCCACACCAGTCAGGACGTGCATTGTGGTGCAGTGGATATCGGCTTGGAACGAGAAATCGGGGGAGGGGGGGGTCTAATTTCAGTTGAATTTCTTGCATTCACTTACGCGCGAATACCTTTGGGAAAGGTATTAATCTATCTCTTCTATCCAGTTATGGGTTAAGTAACAGGAAAGATTGATCTCTATAGCCTTAACTGGCAACCTACTGTGGGATAATCTTCTGCCCAATCAGTCATGTCTCGAAAGAGACATGATCGCCCAAGCGTATATTTTAGAAAAAAACTTTTTTTTTTCTGAATTTCTGGAATTAGTAGTCGTCTCCACTTACCTCATTTACATTCGGATTTATGTTTTCATCTTTGTTGTTAACACAACGTTTTGGCCTCTGTGCTCACCAGGCTTCGTCAGTGGCTTGTCGATATGGGTAACCTTCTGGAAACAACGGCCGAGACGTTGTGATAACAACAACAAAGATGAGGATATCAGCTTTATTAGGATCACCGTAAAAAATACTCAAAAGTTATCTCCCCTGGACCATTCAAGGTAGTCCGTTCGCCAGCTGGGAGACAAGCAGAAAGGACTTCCGGTAGAGGCTAGCCAACATGGCAGGCAGAATTTTGCCACGCTGTCTATAAACACCTCTTTGTTCAACATCCACAACTGTTTGCTGTACTCATGTTTCCACAATAATAAATTCCCTAGTTATTTCCAATACTCGTCGAGTGTGTCATTTTTCCATAACCGTTTTATTTTGTCACGTTAAAAACATAACAACTTTGAATGTAAATAAATTTGACGTTCTTGTTGGATAATTTATGAATTGAGTGGATTGTCGATTTTGACTATAGTAGCAACATCTTTACTCTATTGACAGGTAAGGCGTGAGAGAGGTTTGTTCAAGTGCTCACTTACCTATTCTGTTCTCTGTTAACCCCTAAGGCATTGCCAGTATGAAGTTCTCGGGCGATGCCTTTCCTAAAACTGCATCAATTTAATTTTTCACTCTGTTTATTGCGTTGTTTCGTAATTAATTCAAAACGTAAGAAGGAAAGAAAATCCTTCTTCGGTTGATTGATTAGCGATATCTTACCAAGAAGCACAACAGCTATGGGCAAAAAGTGTAGACCCATCAATTGTCAGGATTTGACTGATTTCTAGTATTGTTCTAAAAGCCTTATCATCTGTCATTTCCCATGGTTTTCTTAGTTTAGTATACTCATCTTTTGTTTCCATAATAACTTTCCAGTTCTCTACACTTCCTCATATTGTTTCAGCTTCTGACTTTCATTATTGCTATCATTCCAGGCATTATTCAGATTAATATCTACATATTTTTTTCAATTGGTTTTGTGAGGGATGTATGCTATCCGGTTATCCAGAAAATGGCGATTGATGTTGCATTCATATTTTTGAATATCGGTGGCAGGGAGGCAAAAACCGGAAACGATTTCCAAAGGCGTAAAGTATGAGGCATGAAACTGTTAAAACAGAACTTAAGCTCATATTCATATTTACCTATTCCAAGAGTAAAAGAGCAGGAGTCATTTGCCAATCTATTCATTCAGTCAGTCAGTTAAGTGCCATGCGTGATACACGCTTTGGGTGATCATGTCTCAAAAGAGATATGTCTGACTTGGTCAGTAGGTTTGCATTTTCTTTTTGCCGTAGACTGGTTGCCAAACAAGTTTACAGAGCCCAATTTGTTCTGCTATTTAATCCATAGCTAGAGGGAGAAACGACAGATTCATAGCTTTCTGAAGTATAAGTGAATGCAGCGAATTCAACTGAAATTCGATCTCGGCTCTACGATTCTTCGTTCAGAGCTGATATTCACTACACCACAACGCATATTCATTAGTAGGTACATCCAGGTCGAAGTACCGGCGATAAAATCTCATTGAAACACTTTCCATGAAAATATTTATAGTAAAAAAAAACAGTCTGAAGCCATGTCGTGGTATTGGGTAAATGAGTGAAAATCGAAATGCAATGTCAGGACTGATGATTTTACGAACCCTTCTTTGTACTTTGTCGTGAATCTCGAAGCATATAGCAGGCACGCCAGTCCAAATATGGCGGCAAAACCAAACGCACGGATGAATGGTATATTTATAAACTTGCAAGACGAATTCTGTCTTCGTACTTAAAACATTTAAAGATATTTGAATGTGCTAGCCGTAAAGTTAATTATATTGGTGTCACGTCATCATTTCCATCTAGTTGTGGATGAAACAAAAAACTGGCTTGTAACATTTAATACCACGAAAAGAAAACATTCGTACACTTATAAAATCTCTGACACTTTCAGATACCGACTCAGCTGTGAAATTAAATTAAGAAAGAAAACGATTACTGATGCATGCAAAGAAAGAAGAAAGAAAAATTAAAAAAACAAACAAATAATCAGCTTTGTGGATTCGAACAGATTCAACCGTGTCATCTTTGCTCTTTTCGTCTACCCATAGTGATATAGAATATTCAGTTTCAAAGGGAAATTTGTGAATGAACATTATCTCGTCCCAGTCCTTCTTTTCATAACTAATACCAGACCATTTTTTATTTAAATAGTCCGTAGCTGGGACAGATGGTCGTCAAATAGTGTTGGTGATGATGGCTAATTTCTGCTTGGTCATGGTTGGCTGGTATGTTGATAACGTCTGGTACGTAGACGGATGAAGCGAGAAGAGGCGAACAATCCCAGTGACAATGGAAAATATTGGCTACTATCTTAAATTTTCAGAGATTGCATCTAAATTAATGCAGGATATGTCAACCCAACCATCATTGTCCGAGGCGGGTTGGGGTACATGTGAAGCTTTAATTTGTTTTCAAAAATAAATATGCCCGATTATTATTATTATTATTATTATTATTATTATTATTATTATTATTATTACTACTACTACTGATTATCAGTGCAGTTTTAGAGAACATGACTTTGCTTTTTTTTTGCCTTTTCATACAACTCGACACCAATTTTTATATTTGCAAACTGTATTTTCGTGATAAAATACACAAATACATCGTAGCAGATGCAAAAGGTATCCATCGACAAGAACACACACTCACACAATATATATATATATATATATATATATATATATATATATATATATAGTAATATTAATTATAGTAATAATACCAATATTAACAGAACTAATTCTGTCAAGACTAGCAATAATTAAAGTACAAATGAAATCGTCTTGAAACCCACCGGGAACGAACCCGGAGGGGGAAAATGAAACAAACGAAGTACCTGAACAAAAAGTCAAGGATTCGTAAGAAAGAAAAAAAAACCATGACGAAAACCTTAACAATAAAGAGCTCAATACGAAAGCAGAGTACACAAAGCACTCAAAACGAAAGTAGCGCAAACAAAATCGAAACTCTAATAGTGAGCCCACAACCTACCACGCTTTAGCCAATTCCCTAAGTCTCTAGCCAATTTCCCTGACGAGCTGTTAAGCGAACAGCTCGTCAGGGAAATTGGCTAAAGACTTAGAAATTGCGCAGCATATATGTAGAATTTCAGCTTAAACAAGGAAGAAACCAAACTCAAGAAAAATGGTGGGGATAAACTTTATTATGAAAAAAAAGAAAAGAAAAACAAAGAACAAAAAGAAGATATTGTATAACATTTGCTGTATTCCTAAGGACAGATTGGTCAATGCTTGAGATAGAGTTTATAGAGATATACAGATATATAGATATATATTCCATGATTTCGTGAATTCTGTTTTTATGTGTTCTCCATATTTATGTCCTATTCGGTTGTATAGGTTTTCTTCTAGATATGCTAGGGTGAGAGTTGCATATGTCGGTGCGAGTTTTGTTCCCATCGCGACACCTGTTGTTTGTATAAAATGTGTGTTGTTAAACTGGAAGGAATTGTTGTCTAAAATTAGTTCTATACTTTGTATTATAAATTGATTCCTAGAGACATTCCTAGATGACTGTTTTATCTTTTGGAAATACACATGGAGAGACATAAAAAAACTACACAATATACTACAACACTTGCACCCCCGAATTAAGCTAGAATATAGTAATAATGAATTACGAAAACAAATCACATCATCACAGATTCGCCTGAAGAGAGTCAATGTTAGACTCGAAACACGTGTAGCGTCACAAATACCATTATGAACACTTAAAGTATCATAACATGTATAATAACAACAACAATTAATATACTCTTTAAACTAAACGTTTACGGCCTATCACACTTTTTATTCTATAAAAATGTCTCTCATTGGAACAAACCTATTTCTTTTTCCAAGATATATATATATATATATATATATATATATATATATATATATAAATTTGTCTTTTAATTAAAAATACATTGCGACACGAAAATCTTTATGTTTCGAGGTTTCTACCTCGTCCACAAGTAATGTGAGATCATGTTGTTTCATTTAAATATAATAAACAATTCGTTGATGTCTTCCCATATCTATGAGTAAAAAAGTATTATTTCTTATATTTTAATAAAAAAATCATTTTCACAACTTTGATCTAACATTGCCTGACGAGGAGCTAGAAATCTCGAAACATATAAATTTCCGTGTCGCAATGTATTTTTAATTAAAAAACAAATTTAATTATATTTTGTTCTACAATATTTATTGTATTTGAGTACTTTTATAAAAAAAAATGTAAATGTCGGAGAACACGGAATTGGAAAACTGCTAGTCCTCTTCAACTGGATATATATATATATATATATATTCTTTTTTTTTTTTTTACACCAATCGTTATTTTTAGTGGATACCGGTATTTGAGTAGAAGCGCTGTTTTTTTCTTTACTTTGTTTATTTCGACTACTCGATAAAACTTAATAAAGTAAATGTAGCCTGACCTTTGTGTCTTGCTAGCATTATCGCCTTACTTGGGGGGAATTGATTAAACAAAAATATTTTTTGATTCTGACATTTTGAATTCTTAATTCAAATCTTAAGTCACAAAACTTTATTTAACTAAAATTTTAGGTTTTAAAAATAATATGTTTTCTATGCAGAACAAATCTGCGGGCCTTACTCCAGAAAATAATTACAAACTAACAACAAAAATGTCTATTTAAAATTTTAAATAATGCTTAATTGTTAATTCTATATCAAAATTATTTATTTTAGGAGAGGTTCAGATAAAAAATATCTGGAAAAATTAATGTTCAAAACTTAATATCTGATTCATCTCCCACCCCTAATTTTAACATCTTTCAACATTTTAGCCCACTGACTTTCTATGGCTCCCTATCTAGCATTTAGATGAATTTCTGAAAGTCTTGACATTTTTAATTATTTTATCACTTGCTAAGTAATAAGGACACAAAGACGGTAAGAGTTACAGTGTGTAAAAAAAAAAAACATTATTTAGAAGAAAGGAAAATAAAAGAACAGACATTAGGATGGCAGAAGATAACGATTGACACGTCTATTGAACAGGTTAAGAGGCTCATCCCTTGTTCCCTGTTTAGGATGTGGTTTCCGGCTTTCTCTTTTCTAATCTTTCCACTATTACGTAGCCCCCTGCACATCAGTGGCGTTACCGCCTTGCTCGAGGTGATATGATTAAAAAAAAAAAAAAAAAAAATATTGCATTTACATTTTCAAGATCTAAGTTGATCGGAAAACAAAGACCCGGAAAACAAGCGAGAAGTGCGGGAATGGAAACTGTTAGCATAGAACTTACGGTTACTCCGAACCATTTCAACGGTAACATAATGGGACGTAGCTGTCTCACTAGTAAGGTAAAGTTGCGATACCATTAGAAGAGTTAACATGAAAATATTTACAAAAGAAATACTTTAAATTCTCTGCTATAAGAAGCGGATAAGCAAAAGTTAAGATCACACTAATCAAGTACTATTTGCCTTATTGTAAGTTTTCAGCTATCTAAACTTATATATAGATGGAACTTTGTCTGTGTGTGTGTGTGTGTGTGTGTCCGTTACCTATAAACTCCAATACGGCTGAACCGATTTTCTTGAAAATTTACACAGTTGTACTATATGCGTCTGCGAGTGTTCTTAGCTAGGTTTTGTGTCAAGGTAACCCTGATAAATATCGAAAATCGATAATCGAAAAAATCGGGTTATAGAAGGAGTGGTCCGATTTTAGTCAAATTTGATACACTCATAGATAAAGACATAAGAAACGATATTAAGAAGTTTCAGGGTTGCAGTTCTTACCATAGTGCAGAAAATCGATAATATATATATATAAAGCAAGATGTTTGTGTGTGTGTCTGTTTATCTGCCTGTATGTTTGTATTTTTTTCAACCCTTTTATTTTAGTTTTTGCTTCGGGTTTGGCTCTAAGTAGGTATAATTGTAGTTCTTAGTCTCAGCCATGATACCATTTACTCAGAGGACTTATTTAGCCTTCAAAATTCAGTTTACGACGAAAGAAGACCTATTTGATATCGATAGCAGGAAATCAAAATTGGACTTACATCCATTCAATTTTCTTTCAGTCTACGGTTTCGCTTCAACTGGAAACAACCATTGCTTTGTGGTTTTTTGTGCCAACGTCCAAAGAGTCTGAGCTCCAGGACTATGGATTAGTTTTAAAACTTTCATTACACCCGAGCAACGCCGGGCTATACTGCTAGTGACATATAAATACTTCTAATTACTCCTTTCTTACTTTTCTTATATATAATAGATAGATAGATAGATATGGAAAGTGATAGCTATCTATCTATCTATCTATCTATCTATCTAGATAGATAGATAGATAGATAGATAGATAGATAGATAATGATAATGCTTAATTTGTTGAATGAAAGAATCTAGTTATGTATTTAGGATTTTTTATTCTAGTTTATTTATGAATGTTTCTGATTTGTTGTGATGATAAATATGAGGCGGTGTTGAAAATCTATTGCCCCAACTTATCATCTAATCACATAAGCAGACAACAGACTTATAGAACTTTTATCAATTCTCGCACCCACGCTCGTGCAAACATACACACACACACACACACACACACACACATATATATATATATATATATATATATATATATATATAGTAATCTGCAGACAGATCTGTTTCGCTGTATCACAGCTCATCAGTACGGTTAGTCAGCCGATTGCTTTTTACCCAGGATTGAAACCCGACCGAATTGGCGTCAGTCGGCGATTCTACCTCTGAACTACGGGCGCTCGGTAGAAGGAGGCAGACCTTTTAGCGTGTATATTATCATTATACACGCCCAATAGATGAGAGTGTTCTAATTCATTGCTGAATGAATGATGCATAGATGCCAGAGTAGCTACTGTTTTTCAAAATCTACCCTCCTTCCAGAGTGCTCAATCAGGGTGTAAGAGCGTAAATATATATATATATATATATATATATATATATATATATATATATATATATATAATTCAAGAAGTAGTATATATATATATATATATATACTTCATTCAAAGGGAACGTTCCCGCTCATGGGTTCAAATAAATAGCGGTGTAGCGGAGGAGCAGTGTATTCGGTCGGTCGGCATTCGCGCCATATGTGCTGTCACGTGACTTTTAAGCTTGATGTGTTCACCCCCACTTCCTTTCCCTATCTCATCATCTTCGTTACTCAATCTATTTCTGTTTTCATTTTCTAATTCTCTAAGCCTTTCTGCCTTGACCGGAACATCTGTTCTCGAAATGGACCTTCCCTGACATGCTTACCCAAGTCCCGTTCGTGTCACCAATTTGGTTTCGCTCACAGGACTAAGCGGAGATAATCGAATTTTGTAGGAAAAGGGAATTCACTTGGATTGTGTGCTTTGGTGTACACAACTTCTGACTTTGTTTGTTTATCTACAAATGCCAGTATGTGGCCTTCTGAATCTGCCCACGTGTAGGTTAGAGCACGCGCGTGCGTGCGTGAGTGTGTCTGTGCATGCGTGTGAGTGTTTGTACGTGTGTGCACGCGCGTGTGTGTGTCCATGCAATGAACCATCAAGTCAACAAGAAGTTGGGTTTCAGTATCAGATGTGTTTAAATAGATATAAATGTAAAAAAGGGGGAAAGACAAAATAAATACAAACAAGAATATATATATATATATCTCTCTCTATCTATCTATCTATCTATCTATCTATCTATATATATATATATATATATATATATATATATATATATATATATTGCCTTATATAGATAGAGATAAATAGAGAGATAGATATGAACAAACTTAGAGAGAGAGAGAGAGAGGGGAAAGAGAGAGAAGAAGAGAGAGAGAAGAAGAGAGAGAGAGAAAAGAGAGAGAGAGAAAGAGAGGAGGACATGATAACTATGTCTATATTGTTTATCTCTACGAAAACTTTATCTCCGCTATTAAAGATCGCACTTCCACTTATCTATCTATCTTGACGCCACTTCGTTCGGGTTTCAATCCTGGGTAAAAAGCAATCGGAATCTAACCGTACTGATTAGCTGTGGTACAGCGAAACAGATCTGTCTGCGGATGACTATCTATCTATCTATCTATCTATCTATCTATCTATCTATCTATAATATTTATTTAAAATTTATAAGTAGTAGCGGAATCCGTGTAATTTTCCCAGAAGGATAGTTATGATTTCTTGGAAAAATTTTAAAATAATTATAAAAGTAATATCCATAAATATTATTTGCTCTACTTTGTATTGAGCACTCTTTTAAGAATTTTTGTTGTTGCTTTTATTTTTTATTTTTTTATTTTTTATTTTTTATTTTTTTTATTTTTTTTTTATATCTGGATTTTATTCCATCCATACCAAACCTATACTTGTTTATATATTAATGTATATTTAGGCAGCAATCTTTATTTTAAACATGTTTCGTTAAAAACGACCAACAGGGAAGATTTTATTAATTTTTTATTTAATTTTTCCAGTATACATACATGTTTACTTTTTGCTAGAGATAAGGAATTTAAGAATGTTCCATAATTTTCAATTTTCAAGCGCTTTCATCGAAGGCCATTTTTCAAGGTTGTCATTTTTTCAGTGTTCATATGTCTTCATGTTTGACTGTAATATAACATCAGAAAGATAACATCTTGTAGTATTAATCAGTCCTCAAAGAGTTAGGTTAATATTATTTGACGATTAGCTATTGTTTTTAAAATAGTTTTAATAACTTTTTCGATAAATTCCTATTGTTCACTTTTATTTTCCTAGTTTTATAAAAAGTATACTCTTTGCTACGAGCATTATAAGTGAAATCATTGGAATATTTAACTTTAGGTTTTTTCAACACATGTCTCTTTGTCAGGTAAAAAGTAAGGACTACTAATTCGAGTCCTCAGTCATGACTAAAATTGTTCTTGATATATAAAAAAAATTACATTTCATTTTCCCATATATATATATATATATATATATATATATGTTGTGGGATCTCCCCTTTTTGTATATGATAAGGTGCATTTTTTTTTTTAATCATATCATCCCAAGCAACGCGAAAACGCCACCGATGCGCAGGGGGCTACGTAAGAGTGAAAAGATTGGAAAAGAGAAAAACCGGAAACCACAACCTAAACAGGAAACAAGGGATGAGCCTCTTCACCTGTTCAATAGACATGGGTGGAGTGTGAACCGAGCGATAGTTTAATCTATCTACTCCAATTAATATATAATCCTGCCATAGAGAGAACAGCGAATCACAGTTGTAGTGGCAGTTTACAGTGGAGAGTAATTGTAGAGATCCGTTACAATTATCGAAGAGTTCCGACAGAAACTGAAGTTACCCAGAGACCAGACTCGCTCTGAGCTCAACTCAGCTAGCATAAGTTACACGGACATACTATTTCCAAAGACTCCAAACCAAGACTTGTATATATTTATTTCTACTAATAGTATTCCTGAATTGACTAACCCGCGTTCCAGTTTGTTCCAGTTTGTACATTACGTTCAATATAACCTACTTTCTATCTCCATATCTGTTATTGGTGTTTATTATTTTGGCGGTTCCTCCTCCGGAATACACACACACACACACACACACACACACACACACACACACACACACACACACACACACATATATATATATATATATATATATATATATTCATTTGTGTGTTAACCAAATATGTGAGTACATATTCCATTCAATTTTCTTCTTTTATCTCCTTTCTTTCATGCATCCTCTTTCGTCCGACATTTGTAATTCATTTTCAGCAGAAATCAGACGATTCACGCCAGTTCTTTGTTCAACTAGTTATTTTTTTTTCTCTTTTTTATTTAGTTTCGTTTAACGATCTCTTTATGTGTTTTTCTGGTTAATTTTGTTATGTTTTTGACGTCTGACTTTAACGCCGTAAAAATATTTTCATTGTCATTCACTGCGACAAAACATAAAGTCAAAATGGGTAGGAATCGTAGCAGCGACTGAACAAAAGCTAGTCGTATTTTCCGCCTCCTTGAAACGCTCCCCAAATATTAAGCCTATATTTTGTGCTGAGAAAGCGAGGTGGCTTTGATGCGGATGAAGGGTGGCGGCGTTCAGCCACCTGACTGATTGGTCAAGTGACCGATCATCCGCGTGGCTCTCGTGTTTTGTGGCTACGATTTGTGAAACATAAGCGACGGTTATCGACGTCTGCTCAATATGGCTGACAGATTTGATTTTACAAAAAGTCTTTCCGATCTTTTTTTTCACCTCAAATTGTTAATCGATTCCATTCTGTTTCTGCACTGGAGCTTATCGCTTTACGATGGATGCATTTATTATTTTAAAAGTATTTCTTTAAATAATTTTAACTTGTTTCATCCATTAAAATATATTAAGTATTTTTGTACGTAGTGGACCGAGCATGTGAGCAATGGTGAGGTGTTGGAAAAATGAAAACGAAAAGGAAATTAATACTGAGCATCAGGAAGAAACAACTGAAGTTCCCGGGACATGCAATGAGGAAGAAGGGCTTGGAGAACCTGATTCCAACAAGCCAGATAGAGGGGAAAAGAGACAGAGGAAAGCAGCGGATAACATATTTGAAGAGCCTGAGCAGGTGGATCACAGAACGAGGGCTGTTACAGGAGAAAGTGTGCTAAGAGCCACCAGGGATAGGGAGACGTGTAAGGCCATGATCGTCTACGTTCTAAAAGGACAAGGCACATAGAAGAAAAGAAGACTGCAATTCGGTAATGTTTAACATATTTTAATACAGTGAAAAATGCCTTCCAGAAATTAAGCAAAGTATTATGGAAAAAGAAAATTTCATTCGAAACAAAGCAAAGCGTGCTGAACTTTTATGTAATCCAAGTCATTCTATAGGGCAAGAAGTCCTTACACACAACGAAGAATTATGTTGAAAATACCATGGAATAGACATGTGAGTAACGTGGAGTTTATAATGAAAAGGGAGAACAAAAAGGACACTTATACTTAGAATCCGAAAGTCAAAACTTCAAGGGCACATAATGCGGAAAGCGTGCTGGAGAATTTGAAACTCACAGGATGTATTGAAAGCAAGAGAGACTGAAAGAAATTTTCAAGTAACCTCACTAACAACCTACCTAAATGAACAGAACTCATATTGGGAAGAATAAAGTGAAGACAAATCTTATTAAGAAGTCAAAAGGATAAGAAGTTATGAAGAAACATGATCGTCTAAGTTCTAAAGAGATACGCTACATAGAAAAAAAGAGTTGCAGTTCCCAGAAATGCCTGTAAAAGTGTTAAGGTTGACTCTAAATTCTCGCCTGCGATATCCGTAGAGATTTTTCAAATTTTCTATGAGGTGTTTCTTTCTATAACTGCGTGGGAAGAAAGAATACAAATGTGAAGACACGTAATG
Organism: Ascarosepion bandense; assembly: GCA_037127315.1. Taxonomy (NCBI): domain Eukaryota; kingdom Metazoa; phylum Mollusca; class Cephalopoda; order Sepiida; family Sepiidae; genus Ascarosepion; species Ascarosepion bandense. Next base: position 4,309,048 of record JBBBDQ010002040.1, read on the forward strand.
CTGCATTCGGCGGTTGGGCATTGTACCAAGTCTACTTGGCTTCCCTTGATGGTCTGTTGTAATACTGATTGAAAATATTATTCTTAGAACACACAGAGACACACACACACACACACACACACACACACACACACACACACACACACACACACACACCCACCCTCACCCACACCCACACCCACACACAAACAGCGCTATATATCCCTGTGCATGTGAATGTTTCTGATATGACATGCTATATATTTGTCTATATTTCTGAGATGAGGTAGTATTCACATTATTTGGACTATTGTCCTCATCTTTGTTACCATTTGTACGACGTTCAATAATAGATAATTCTATTTGTTTATATTTCTTAGATGATGTAGTATTTACAGTATTTACATCATTCTATTTGTCTATATTTCTGAGATGAGGTAGTATTTACAGTATTTACATTATTCGGACTATTGTCCTCATCTTTGTTGCCATTTGTACAACATTTAAAAATAGATCATTCTATTTGTCTATATTTCTGAGATGAGGTAGTATTTACAGTATTTACAATATTCGGACTATTGTCCTCATCTTTGTTGCCATTTGTACGACATTTAAAAAGAGATCATTCTATTTGTCTATATTTCTGAAATGAGGTAGTATTTACAGTATTTGCATTATTCGGACTATTGTCATCTGTTGCTATTTGTACGACGTTTCGGCCGTTTTATGCTTCGGCCTACTTCAGGTGTTAAGAATTTCAAACCAAAAGCCTTACAATCATTGCGGTATATAAACTCCATTCCTTACCTAGTGCCTCTTACCAGATTTTATATTCCAATATAAACTCTGGAAAAAAGTATTACTAGACATTATGTTTATAAGTCCCAAAAATTCAGTTGTTCTTGTTCGTAAAGACACATGGTCCAGTGGATATAGACGTTGATTATTTCCTGTGACTTGACCTAAAGAGTTTTGAGTTCGCTACAGCATTGATTCAGCAATGGTGAACAAGTAACTTCCAGGGTTATCTCTTAAAAGTAGTAGGTCTATGCATAAAATCTAATATTGGAAAGATTTGTCTATGAACATAAAACCTATAATTTTGAACTCAGAAACATTGCTTCTGATTTGTCAATCAATGGAGGTAAGCAGGATGTGCAATAGAGATATCCACAGAAGTTAAAATCCCTTCGGAAAAACAGTCAGTCAGTTAAGTGCCATACGTGATACACGCTTGGGTGATCAGGTCTCAAACAGACATGACTAGACATGACTGACTGGGGCAAATAATTATCCCGCACTAGATTGGCATTATTTTCTTAGGTTGACTGGTTGCCAGCCAAGGCTATAGAACCCAATATCTCCTGTTAATTAACCCATAACTGCAGGGAAGAGACGGATTAATATCTTTCCGAACGGTATTTGCGCTTAGGTGAATGCATTGAATTCAACTGGAATTCGAACTCGGCACCCCTATTTCTCGTTCCGAGCCGATATCCAATGCACCACAACGCACATCCCTCGGAAAAACAACTTTGCTCAAAAGTCATCATTGAAAGCCTTAATTGGTATTTACACCTGCCTACTGCGAAAAAAAATATTGGTATTCACTACTCCGTCTCATGAAATAATGAGGTGGAATGGCCTGAATGGTTTGCGGAGAATCAGGCTGAGTAGTCGATTTGGAAAAAGAGGTTAAACCAAGAAAACTTTACGTAAATAATACAGATTTATATTTAGTTTGGCTAACCATTTCTTTGTTTCGTTGGCCAGTGTTCTTCTATGGAAGCTACATAATACGTTAACATTATAACCTAGAACCTATACGTCGAGTAAACATCCGGCATACAGATAGAAAACCGAACTCAATAATATACGAGGGTCATTCAATAAATAAGGTGAATCTTTCGGTATAAGGACACCTACGCGGGTCATTCAATAAATAAGGTGCATCTTTCGGTATAAGGACACCTACGAGGGTCATTCAATAAATTAGGTGAATTTTTCGGTATAAGGACTTCTACGAGGTTTCATTCAATAAATAAGGTGAATTTTTCAGTATAAGGTCTTCTGCTAGGGCCATTCAATAAATAAAGTGAATTTTTCTGTATAAGGACTTCTACGAGGGTCATTCAATGAATAAGGTGAATTTTTCGGTATAAGGACATCTACGAGGGTCATTCCATAAATAAGGTGAATTTTTCAGTGTATGGACTTCTAATACAGATAGAAGCTTATTTTATTTTTATTTTTTCTTTACTTCTTTTTCAAAGGGATTTAACTTTTCTGGCAGATTGAAAAAAACTTTGAGAGTTGTGGAGATTAACAAAGTTGGCCGACCAAGAAGCATGCTCCAGGATTGAACAGAGGTCATTTATTAAAGTTTTGCTTGCTGAAGAGTGCAAACCAGTTGAAATTCCTAGGAGAATGTCAACTGTGTGTGGTGCCACATGTTTTAGTCAAAAAATGTCTACAAGTGGTCTAAATTGTTTAAAGAATTTTGAAAGTGACGATGAAGCGATTGGCTGAGACATCAATTCAAAGATTTTTACGCTGAGGGAATACAGAAGCTTGTGCACAGATGGGAAAAGTGTGTGTCGCTGCTGGGAGACTACGTTGAAAAATAAAAAAAAGTAAGATTCTATCTGTATTAGAAGTCCTTAAACCGAAAAATTCAACTTACTTATTGAATGACCCTTGTACAAAAAAGAAAGGTGTATAAGACAAGGATGTATCTTCTCGTCAGACTTATTCAAGTTTTAAAGCGAGGTGATTCAGTAACAATTACCCAACTCATTTCCCTTCATTCACCCATTAATTTTACTATGGAAGTGGAAAATATTTGTTGTTTGCTATTTTAGATGTACTGGTTGAACGCAGAAGAGGTTTTTTCATAACCAGTGTTTACCGGAAGCCTACGTTCACGGTTTGTCCACCAACTGGAATTTTTTGTCCGTAAGTCTCGTAAGATAAACTTGATATCTATCTGAGTCCATCGCACATGTGATGATTTGTTTTTCTCGTCCGCTTGATAAAGAATTGGAGAATATTCATCATATGTTATGCGACAATATCTTACGAATGTCGTTAGACGCATGTTTGGGCGTAAAGTGAAACGCCTTAAAGAACCGGTAGTTTTTGGTCCCAGCCTTTGCCCGGTTTATTTTAAGTTACCGTGTCTAGGAAGAAAAGTCAAACGCTCGCTGACAAAGTGTCGTCTAGTATTACATCAGGTTTTTCTACTGCCAGGTTGAAAATGGTTTGCAGGACTAATTCACTGTTTCTCTCTTTTGTCAAAGATGGCTTGATGTACTTACAAAGCAGTTTAGTTTTGTTTTTTTTTGTTTTGTTTTAATCGTGTCACTCCAAGCAAGGCATTCCACTGCCACTATAGCGCAGGGGGTTACATAAAGGGATTGGGTATAGGAAATGTCAGAAGGAGGGTGATAGACGACTTAGGATGTACATAGGGAGAGAGTTGGAGAGAGTGGGTGTTAGTGTGTTAGGAGGTGTCTATTGACCTTACATTTAAACTCCTTGAGGGTGTAGTCGTCGGGGAAGCAAGCATGCGGCAGGGAATTCCACAGGCGGAAAGTGCGAGAAAAGAAGCTGTTGGAGTAGAAATTGCGGTTACATTTCATCGGTTTCACTGTAAAAGGGTGGGACCTAGTTGCCAGTCTAATATCTTGTGCAAATTCACATCTGGGGGGCACCAGTGATTTAAGTTCGTCAGAGCAGAAGCCATGAAAGTATTTATAGAAGAGGCACAGGGAAGCCACGTCACGCCGGTGAGAGAGATACTGCAGGCGGTCAGCCAAGTCGGTATCAATCACATTACAGATTCTTCGCTGTATTTTGTCAAGAACCCCGAGGAGAATAGAAGGGGCACCTGACCAGATGTGGCAGCAGTACTCAATACACGGGCGGATGGTGGATTTATATAATTGCAGGATAGATTCAGGCGGAAAGAATTTCTGGGCCCTGCACAGAGAGCCGACTTTCATAGCTGCGGATTTAGCAATGGATTCGACGTAGTCATTCCACTTGAGGTCCGCTGAGAGTTGTGTACAAATGTTATTGCGACGCTAAATACAGAGACTGGGAGCCAGAATTTATCAGCACGTTCCTGCCAATATAGAACTGAGTATTCTGAGTCACTCTTTAAGGACGACACAGTCCGCGCACGATTCTGTCATAGGCCAGAACTTACTTGACAACACGGACTATGCGAGTAAATATGCAAACGATTCTTTCACAGTTTTGCGCAGAGCCCCGTCCGCTCATCATTTATCTATGCTTGAAACGGTTCAGGTACAGTTACATTAACCGGCTCTGTGCAAACAAATGGAACACTTTAGTGGCACCCCCTTTATTTATTAGGAGGTTCGTGAGTAATAGTTTTCTATTATATACTCACTTAGAAATATTATTATCTTATTTTATTCAGCAATTACTTAATTCATGTTAATCGTGTTCCCTAGTTTTCTCTCCTCGATATGTTTTCATTTCTGTACGAATTGTTCACCTTTTTTCGTCACAGGGCCAATGTCTATTTTTTGACGAAGACTTCAAAAAGGAAAAAGAAATCGTGCATTTTTAAATCGGTTATATATATATATATATATATATATATATATATATATATATATATATACTTCCGGCCATAACTATTAGGCGACAGCAGTGTTTAAAATAAAAATGATGTATTTCATACAGATTTTTGGTATTTATTTTCAAGTGAATAATTGTAAAAGAAAATAGAATGGTTCTTTTGTTAATACTGCACAATAACATGGGCATCAAATGAATTTATAAATATTTAATAATTACTAATATTGCAGCTTCATCAATGAAAGAACGAAGAAAATTTATGGTGATTCGGACGAGCTCATCTTTGCTTCCTTGACTTGTAAAATTTTGCAAAATAATAAAATAATAATAACAAAAATAATAATAACAAAAATAATAATAACAAAAAACATTTTATTTTCATTTAGAATTATCCACTTGGCAATAAATACTAAAAAATAGAACGAAATACATAATTTAAAAAAAAAACTCGGGTAGCCTAATGATTATGGCCGGTGCTATACATATATATATAGTTCTACACACACACGCAGAAATAAAGAAAAATAATGGATTTTAAAATTAAATACACACAAGCTATGGTTAAATCGGGACTTAGGTGTTTTGAATCTTTACAAATATTTCAATAGCTAAACATTTTTTAGATACAATCAAAAAATTTTTCTCTAAAACAAAATTTATAAGTATTATTAGAGATAGGTTTATGTTTACAGATATTTTTAAAAAAATCTATCACTTTCTGCGTCACGTGATGTAAACATACTCTCTCCACGGATGCTCTCGTGAAATACGTTTCTAATTTAAATTTTAAGATCATTTGTTTCTGATAAAGGACCGAGGACAGTCTGAAATATAAAATATAATAATAGAAATAAACAAATACTGTTAAAAATACATTTTTAAACTTACAACTTTTTAGTAGTTTTTCCTATATATATATATATATATATATATATATATATATATATGTGTGTGTGTGTGTGTGTGTGTGTATACGAGTATAGGGTACGTATGGATAGAATAATAATGCCCCCCAAGATTATTTTTAGTCTGCCTACATATTCTCTAAATTAGAAGTTTTTGTACTGTGATTGGCCCACGTTTTACATACAATAATGCCTCCCTGATTAAAAGGGTTTTGCTTGTTTTAACCATTTAATACCATTCAATTTAAAATAAACCACATCACTTGACAAGACACAAGAAGTCTCGAAACAAAATAGCTACTTTTGTAGTGATATTATAACATATCCATGTTATAATTTCTGTATATATATATATATATATATATATATATATATATATATATATGTCTGTGTGTATGCGGAGGCTTTTTGCATATATTTGAACATGTGTTGGGTGTGAGAAAGAAAGAGAGAGAGAGGTGAGACTCATATCTAGAAGAGAGGAAATGTTCAATGTTCTTCATCGATAAATCGAGTCAAGTTAAGAGTAAATAAATTCACGCCCAGTTTCCAGCCGTCAGATGCGTTATGTGATCAATTGACTTTCGCACTATTTCACATCCAAACAATAATCGTCGTCCCTGGTGCTCAGGCGCACAACATCCCTGATCGACACGCCGCTCTGACCACCCTGATTAACGTCACTAATCGAATATCGGCCATCCAAATCCCAAACATTCGATGGCTGTTTACGGTGGGGACGGAAAGACAGTTTTAGTCTATTGTCTTCCAGATATGAATCTGGATTCTAACATCTGTCTTTTAATTCTTCCCTTCTCTTAAGTCTTCCGTATGTTACTATTTCATGTTAAAAATTCTTGCTTATTTTCTCTTTTAATTTCGAAGTTTCGGCAAGAAGAATCTGTGGGATTAAACTTGATTATATTCCTAATTATTCTTTTAATGCCAAACAGCATTTTCTCTGTTTCCTTCGAAAGCCAATCTTAAAGTTGGCATCATATAAATTCTTTGTTTATGCGTATGGCATTAACTCTTTTCTGACCAAATCATTCAGTAGTTAGCTGTGAAACTAATAAATAATCATCATTCAAATCTATTTTCCAGCGCTGAAAGGTTTATTTTTTAGAACCAATTTTAGTGAGAATTTTCTATACGCGTTAAACTCAAATAATCTTTGCGTTAATTAAAAAGAAGATGGAGCCAAAACAAAAAGAACGAAAATGAAAATATAAGAAAGAAAGAAAGAAAGAAAGAAAGAAAGAAAGGAAATACAGAGATGTTCAAAGAAAAAAGGAAGAAAGGAAAGAAAGAAATACAGTGATGCACAATGGAAGAAAAAACTAAAAATAAAATATAAGAAAGAAAGAAAGAAAGAAAGAAAGAAAGAAAGAAAGAAAGAAAATGAAAATATAAAAAAGAAAGAAAGAAAAAAGAAAGAAAGAAAGAAAGAAAGAAATACAGGGATATTCAAAGAAAGAAAGAACGAAAATAAAAATATAAGAAAGAAAGAAAGAAAGAAAGAAAGAAAGAAAGAAAGAAAGAAAGAAATACAGGGATATTCAAAGAAAGAAAGAACGAAAATAAAAATATAAAGAAAGAAAGAAAGAAAGAAAGAAAGAAAGAAAGAAAGAAAGAAAGAAAGAAAGAAAATACAATGACGTTCAAAGAAAGAAAGAAGAAAGGCAATACAGGGATGTTCAAAGAACGAAAGAAAGTAAATACAGGGACATTTAAAGAAAGAAAGACATGAAGGAAGAAAGAAAATACAGGGATGTTCAAAGAAGGAAAGAAAGACAAAAAGAAAGTAAATACAAGGATATTCAATAAAAAGGAAGGAAGGAAGGAAGGAAGGAAGGAAGGAAGGAAGGAAGGAAGGAAGGAAGGAAATACAGGGATGTTTAAAGAAAGGAAGGAAGAAAGAAAGAAAGGCAGGAAATACAGGAATGTTCAAAGAAAGAAAAAAAATGAATCAATGAATGAATGAATCAATCAATGACTGCATTAAAATAACAACGAAAAGTCTATTTAACAAAAGCCCTCATCTCAAATGGAAATGAACTCAAGCAATAAATGTAAAGTACTAAACCAGATAGTGAACAAAAAAAAATGTTTGAAACAGACGTTAAGAGATGAAAATATAAAAGTTTACCAATGCAAAAGCGATTTACTTATTGAAAGAAAGGTTTTAAAACACTAAAATTTAGTTTTATATCCAATAACGTTCGTTTAACTGGGCTATGGTGGAGCATTCAATTCAGTTTTTTTTTTCTTTCCCCAAACAATGCCATGTGGTCAGACCGAACGTGACAACACAATACTTACCGGTATTATCTGCGGTCAAGCCACGTACGCATGTCACGTGATTTGCACCCAGTATTTGTCCATTATCTTTATGCTAACACAGGATTTTTTTTTAACTCTTTTTTTTTATATATATATCAACAGACGTCGTATAAGAATTTATAGGTGGATGAAGCTGACATAAAAAACCTGCGACTTTATTTCTTTCATCATTCATTCTTTTATACCAATTTTCGTTACAATTCTTTGTTAAATTCGTATATCTATTCAAACGGATTCATGTTTAAAGTAATGGACTTACAAAACGTGTGATCGAAAAGTGTGATCAAGATTATATTAGAAATTTGGATTTTGAGTGCAGTTTGTTCATGTCAATTTGGATAATTGGTGCTTGATGTTGGTTATATAGAGAAGTCTAACTACTTGACTATCGGACTATATGAGACGAAAGAGCGGAATATCGATAATATTATTCCCTCATTTATTCATTTTGTCATTTTTAATTGATCGATGTTAAGAGATTACTTAGCATATCGCTGTGGTTAGTAATTTCAACAAACTCATTTGTTACGGATAATGGGTTCGATCTCTAGTAGCAGTACTCAGTGTGTGCATGTGTGCAAATGAGACAATAAATTGCTTTTATCATAATATATTTGTGTGCGTGTTCGCGCGTGAGTAAAATTTTTTTCGGACAGAGTGTATCTGTCAGTCAGTCAGTTAAGTGCCATACGTGGAACACGCTTGGGCGTTCATGTCTCGAAAGAGACATGACTAACTGGGCAGAAGATTATCCCGCAGTAGGTTGCCATTGCTTTCTGCGGTAGACTGGTTGCCGACCAAGGCTATAGAACCCAATATGTCCTATTATTTAACCCATAACTGGAGGGAAGAGACGGAATAATACCTTTCCCAAGGGTATTTGCGCGTAAGTGTATCTGTAGATGAACGAAAAAGAGAAAAGACGAAAAACTATTCTTAGCGGACGCGCTTCGTACTCTGAAGAAGAACAAGTTGCCTTGATAAAGTCCTTTAAAGGACAAAACGTGTTGGCTAAAAATAGTTGTCTGTCTATATATATATATATATATATATATATATATATATATATATATATCCGCTTAAGAGGAACATTAAAAATAGCATTACCACTTCTGCGATTTATGCATTACTCTTCACAATGAATTAACCTTTCGGTACTGGCATGTGTATACATCGCTTATATATAACATGCTAAAATTTTCCATCCCTGATTCCATGCGCTTATGTCTGAGGGGTTAGTGTCTCCGGCTGACACCAAATCTGACACCAGTTTCGATCCCGGCTAGAAGCAAGTGGATGTCTAGCCACACTGATGAGCTGGAATACAGCGAAACAGGCTTGTATGTGCATGACAAATATATATATATATATATATATTATTAAGTTCAAGAAAAGAAACATGTTACTGAATCAGAGGCATAAAAACTATATATTTCAATATGAATATATTACATGTGCAGTGAGTTAAAGTGTCAGCCAGGAACAAGATTGCTTTCCCTGTTAATAGTTTGCATCTTCGTTTAATATTTTGAGTTGTGTCACTTGCAGTTTTTTTTTTTTGTTTTTTTTTTGCTTCGACTGATGACTTAATGTCCTTTTCTCTGTCTTAATACTGACTATCATTCTCACGTTTTCTCTGTATATAAATGTCTATGCTTGACTTTTTTAATGCAAAATTTAGATGACATTGCTAGCACGTATGCACTTTAAGTATTATGAAATTATTTTCTAATGAGGTAAAACAAAGTGGATGGAAAACATAGTCGTCGAATTAGTGGAATCCCTATAATCAATATGAAACAAAAGTTAGAGAAAGGTTACAATATGCAACAAAGAGTTAATCCGTCTCTTCTCTCCAGTTATGGGTTATATAATAGGACAGACTGGGTTGTATAGCCTTAGCTGGCAGCCAGTCTACCGCAGAAAGTAATGGCAACCTATTGCAGGAAATGTTCTGCCCAGTCAGTCATGTCTTTTTCGTGATATGATCGTCCAAGCGTGTATCACGTATGGCAATTAACTGACTGACTGAATATAACAAATGAAAACATGATTAAGGCTTTTACTGGGCAGAAAGTGAAGGTTCAGTTTTATATTGTTATGAAGTGATAAAACTGATCTTCCACTAATTACTACTTAATAATATAATACATCTCTTCTCCCTCTATCTATGAGTCAAATAACAGGACAGATTGGGTTCTATAGCCTTGGCTGGCAACCAGTCTACCGCAGAAAGCAATGACAACCTGCTGCGTGATAATCCTTTGCCCAGTCAGTCATGTCTCTTTCAATACATGATCGCCTAAGGCGTATATCACGCATAGCACTTAAATGAATGACTGAATATAATAGTTGGATACATGATTAAGGCTTCTACTGGGCATAAAGTAGCGAATCATTTTTATATTGTTATGAAGTAACAAACTGATCCCCCATTAACTACTACTTAATAATACAATACATACCTCCCCCCTCTAGCTATGAGTCAAATAACAGGACAGATTGGGTTCTATATCCTTGGTTTGCAACCAGTCTACCTCAGAAAGCAATGGCAACCTACTGCGGGATAATTTTCTGACCAGTCACTCATGTCACTTCCATGACATGATCGCCTAAAACGTATATCACGTATGGCACTTAAATGATTGACAGAATACAATAGTTGAAGGCATCTTTCTTCTACTGCGCATAAAGTGGGGGATTAGTTTTTTATTGTTATGAAGTAATAAACTGATCCCCCATTAATTACTACTTAATATAATACATCTCTTCCCACTCTAGCTATGAGTCAAATAACAAGACAGATTGGGTTCTATAGCCTTGGCTGGCTTTAGTCTACCACAAAAAGCAATGGCAACTTACTGCGGGATAATCTTCTGCCCAGTCAGTCATGTCACTTTTCAGACATGATCGCCTAAAGCGTGTTTCACGTATGACACTTGACTGACTGATCCACTTTTTGCTTCCTATTAGTTCTCTTCAGTTTTTGTGCAAATCTTTAATTTCTGTGCTTTTGTGACACTATCTCCCGTGGTGATACTTTCCATCCTCTCTCAGGGATACTTTTCTTTGGTTGGTTTAAAACAACGGAGAGAGAAATCGATACTGGCAATGTTATTGGAGTTCTATTGTGTCACGCGATGTGAGCTTAGGAAAAAAATAATAATTTTATTATTTTTCAAGTACTTTTGGATAAATTATTTTGGATAAATATACATTTCTCGTCTTTCATGTTTGCATAAATTTTGCTCCTTTCATGTAAATTTCCCTTCTTTTGGAGTTGAAATGTCGATTCCGCTAATCCGAAAACGCGTAGACAAAACAAGTGTCAGAGTGATTTGATAAGGTCACACGAAGGCCAAGGCCGCTGGTGGACACAGCAGTCCGTGATAACCTGAAAATGAATCGAGCTCCGATATAAGTTGGCAAAATCTCATTCTTTGAGCTAAAAAACTTCCGCAAATCGAGTGGGCGGAGACCGATTTCATTGGCCGAAGATTGTGAGCCGGCCGGATCCCTAGAGAGGATCTAAATTGGTTATAAAAATAGATGTTCGACACGAAATGTTCCGTTGGTTAAGTTTTGAGTCGCAGTTTGGTAGAGATTTCGGGCAGAGAACCACCGCCGTCAACACCCCACACTCTCCGCCAGCGGCCGCCTCCGATTCAGTACATTCCGTCAGATTCCGTTAAGAACCCGAAAGAACTTTGCTGTTTTAGAAGTTACATAAAAAATTGATAATCCTGATTATAGAGAATTAATGAAAAGACTTTAATGAAATATGAGAAGAGACTTTGGCGAAAATTTGAAAAGATCTGTTCAATTCAACGCTAACGCAACAAAACATTTCGTTTAACGATTGTGAGCGAACGTTCTCTCTTCGTTGCAACCAGCATTCTAAACAATCATTTTCGACGATTGTATATCATTTTCGACAACTGTATTCCTGGGAAAAGAAAGACATTGCTTTATTTTTTTTTTTTATAGAGACATTCTTCGTAACTCTCCAGGCGTGTTAGACCTTTTTTTTCTTTTTTTTTTTTTTGTGGTGCCGTGTTTATTTTTTTCCAAACCACAAGTGTACACCAGTGTCCGGACTGGCTAAAAGGGACGACTATTAAGATTGTAAGACGAGACCTCTGGGATCTAATCACAACGTGGGACAGTGGCCCTTTGTTGCAACAGACGTCCTGTAATTCAGCTTTTGTGGCGACATCATCGGGCGGGATCGTCACAACCAGCACCAGCGACCAAACCAACCGTACAACCGGGTGGCAGTGTCACAACTGGGATCGTCACGACCGTCAGCGAGAACGAGCGTCATATTAGACAGACGGTCAGTCCAGCCTGAGGCGTCATATCTGGTGCCGTTTCGACCAGGATCTGGCCTGCGGGTGCCGTCCGGCCTGCAATGTCACACTTTAACGTGTAAACGCAATCTTCAATTATACTTTGTCACTTTTTCTTTTTCGTATGTAAACTGCTGTAGCATCAAATTCCTTGTCTTTTTGTTCAATTTCCTCAAAATACATCTCTCTTTAAGAAGGGTTTTGAATATTTCATTATGGCGAAAAATGTATGACAAAGTGGAAAATTTGTATCGTTATTTCATATCTCATAATGTATATTATTATCATTAATACTTATATCTCGTGTCATGTAGAAAGAAAGTGTTGATACCGACACGTGTGGTCGAACATGGATCTCCAGACAACAAACGTAATCGTTAAATGAATTGTGCTACTAGGATCATGTGACCATAAATATTTAGCAGACAGAAGTTGTGTACCAGTTCGAACTCTAACCTCGTCAAGCTGTCTGCCTCTGTGCGGAGAGACACTTAGATAAGGCTCGGCCGAAGTGTAGAGTTTCGTCTGGGGAAAATTAGACTAGGTATTCGAGCCTGCCATGTGCAGGGTCTACAGGAAACTTTTGCCCTGTCTTTAGGGCTAGGATTCCCCACTTAGTGGAGTGGCACATAAATACCGTCCTGTTTTGTGCATCATTCCGGTGTTGTGCGTCATTGAAGAGATTGTTTTCTGAGTCAGTTACCCAAGAGAATTATTCCGAGAGCATTATTGTGTATTATTCGACTTTATGCGAAGATATCGAAATATTATAACTTGCTAATAGCGGGTTACCAAAAAGTTCCCTTCAAAATAACGTGACGAAAAACGAACATTATAAAATCTTGTTTAGTTTTCACCATTTTAGCGGTGAAAACTAAACAAGATTTAGATCCACATCAATTCTGAATGAATTGATGTGAATCTAGCCATGGTATATATCTTCAACATATCGGAACTCTCACATATTTGAAAGAAGAATGAAAATAAAATAAAAATAAACCCAAGAAGCAAAAGTATAAAAAGAACCTTTTAACTAGATAGCAGGGAATTGGATGAAATAAACCAAAGAGAAGGAAAAACAAAATTAGAAGAATTGAAAGAAAGCGAAAGAAAGAAAAAAGGGGAGTTTTCAAAGTTGCGAAAACAGGTTAATTAGTAAAGAAGGACAATATAATTAGCGTTGCATGCGTTAAAACCCGACAGATTTACATGGGACGAGTGTGAGGAAACAGCGAAAAGGCAAAGGAGTCTGAAAGCAAATTTTATGTCAGTCCAACGAATCGGAGAGACAAAGAAAATATTGAAGCAATTTAAAATAAAAGACAGAGGTTTAAAGGAAAAGAGAATGAGAAAAAGGAAGAGAGAGAGAGAGAGAGAGAGAGAAAGGAAAAGAGAGAGAGAGAGGTTGCATGGTTGACTGGACGAACAGACGCCGTATGGACAAGAAGGTGGGGCTGACGGGAGGAGCAAGAAAAACAAAAGGCGAAAAGAGAAGCATTGAGACTGAAAAAGTTGCTTAACTAAATTAATCTCGAGTAGGGTGGTGGTGAGGGTGGGGGGAAGATAAAGAAAGAGAAAAAAGGAAAAGAGGATAAAAGAGAAAAAATAAGGATCATGTAAAGAGGGAAAAGGAAAAAAAAGGAAGGAGCCGAAAAAAGAAAATTATGAAGTAAAAAGAGAGAAACAAAATGCGGAAGAAACAGAAAGAAAGAAAAGATGATTTAAAGGGAGAAAAATAGAAAAACAAAATGGTAGCTCTTCTTACGTCATACAGAAGTATGACATAAAGAGAGAAAAGAAAAGTGAGGAAGAGAGAAAAATAGATCATGTAAAGAGAGAGAAAGAGAGGAACGAAAAGAAAGAAGAAAATGGTTTAAATAGAGAAAGAGAGAGAACAAAGAAAGAAAATGAAGACGAGAGTAAGAGGGTAAAGCGAGAGAAAAAAGACAGAAGAAAAAAGAGGAATGAAAAGAATAATCTAGAAAAAAAAAAGAGGAATCGAAAGAGGAAAAAGTACGATGTAAAAAGAAAGAAAAAGAGAAAAAGAAAGCATTAAAAAAGAGAAAAAAGGACGATGTAAAGAGAGAGAAAAAGAGAGAAAAGAAAAAGTTGAAAAAAGAAATGAGGACGATGTAAAAAGAGAGAAAGAGAGAAATGAATAGCATTTAAAAAAAAAAGAGAAAAGAGGACGATGTAAAGAGAGAGAGAAAGAGAGAAATGAATAGCATTTAAAAAAAAAAGAGAAAAGAGGACGATGTAAAGAGAGAGAGAAAAGAGGGAGGAGAAAGGATGATGAAAAGAGTGAGATAGAGATAGTAAATTCGTATCAGGTGGTCCTTGTTTGCAAACCTATTTTGTGCGGTTGGTTGGAGATTTACCCAGAAGCCCACAAAGGAATTGTGTGCGGAAAGTTGTTTCTACTGACGTCATGGCCGTAAGATTTCATTCAAATTCTTCTCCTCACCACGCCCCCTTCATGTTATTCCCAACCTCCTATCCTGCAATACACCACCGTCACCACTCTTGTATTCCTCTTTAAAACCCTTCCCTCGCTGCTATTCCCTTTGCTCTTTACGTTCAGGGTTTCGGCCGGTCTTTCTCTGCCCTTTTTTCGTGTATGCGCACAGCTCCCGCTCAAAAAGAGCAGGGGTAGGGCTGCCATATGTCACTCAGATAAATGCTATGGCCAGCTGGAGAGTCCACGGGGCGGGAGGTAAAGAATGGTGTCGAGATCCTCGATCGGAAAGGTTTGGCAAAAATTGACGATGTACAGTAGCAAAGCAAGGGAAAAGAGAGAATATGACAATAACCCGGATGGGAGTGGATCTTATTGGAATTGTTATTCGTGTTCCTGTTGTTGGTAAAGACACGAGAAGAATTACTTTTCGAGGCTTGCTCAGTGAAAAGCATCAACATCTAACAATGTCAGTGTTAAGAAGGCCGTAGAAAAGCATAGTCAATTGGTATCATTATTATTATTATTATTGTTTAATGAAGAGAGAAAAACGGATACCATAGTGTAGTAGTGAAGGTTAGATTAGATATATTATTATTATTATTATTATTATTATTATTATTATTATTATTATTATTATTATGTCATTTTTCATCATATTTCGATTTCTGCTTTGGTCTCACTACCAACCAAGTCTGCGGGGAGACCTAAGGCAGGTAGTGGCATGTTGTTATGGCTCCATTTCATGTTTTTCTATCTTCCCTATCATCTCCAGCATTACATAGATAAAGTTTTCCTTAGTGTGTGGGCTGTACTTAATAAGACAATTTTTTGTATATCTCTTAAGCTGGGGTTTCCAGGGATTCTTTCAATGTGTTGTTTTGTTCCATTTTTTATCATTCCAAGTGCACCTACTATCACTGGCACAACTCTTGTTTTCAATTTCCACAATTTTTCCTATTTTAATTTCCAGGTCTTTATATTTTGACAGTTTTTCAAATTCCTTGATTGCTATGTTACAATCCGCTGGACAAGCCATTATGTCATTTTTTTCATTATAAATCGATTTCTACTATGGCCGCAATATGTAACTTCGAAAAAAGATATGTCGGATAGCCATTTCAGCAAGAAAAAGCTTCGCTTCTTCATCGACAAATTCTTTATTATACAAATACAAGACAACAAGCATAAACCAGAATTTTACTCAAAAAGAAATTCATGCACCAGAAGTTTACATGAAAGAAGAAAAAGTATGACAATATTTACGCTCTCACACCCTGATTGAGCACTCTGGTAAAATAGTAGACTTAGATAAACAGTAGCTACTCTGGCATGTACGCATCGCTCATTCAGTGAAATGAATTAGAGCGCACTAGCTATTGGGCGTGTATAATGATATGCGCTAAAAAGTCTGCCTACTTCCACCGAACGCCCAAAGCCCAGGGGTAGAGTCGCCGACTGACGCCATTTTGCCCATTTTGGTCGCGTTTCAATCCTGGGTAAAAAAACAATCGGAGTCTAACCGTCCTGATGAGCTGTGATATGGTGAAACAGATCTGTCTGCGGATGACAATATATATATATATATATATATATATATATATATATATATAATACTTTCGAATATGTACAAAATACAAAAGTGTACATTTTGTTTCGACATTGAAAGAAAAATATCTCATCATGTAGTTAGTAGTGATAGTATTGCTCTTTTTCTATATTGAGCACTCTTATAAATTAATGTTTTGAACGTTCTAAATATTTTCTTTGTTCCTTATTCATTTTCATATATATATATATATATATATATGTATATATGAAGAGAAATTGTCCATATGGTTCTAAACAGCATAGTGACTGTTAATTTATCTTCAGACGAAGTTTCAGTGGGTTGTATATAAAGCTAAGACAGTGTGTTAGGTTTAGGTGATATATATATATATATATATATATATATATATATATATATATATATATATGGTGTATGGGTAGTTATTTGAAAGCTATCACAATGCGTTTAGTATAATAAAGAAAGGTAAAGAATTCACGTTTAAAGGCACGGTCCACCAGCGGATGGACTTGAAATCAAGTTCTCCTATCATTCTGAAATTGAGATTCTGATCTTGAAATATTAATGAATAATAAATAGGTAATAAACGACACCATCTTTACCTTCCTCTATTATACTGAACGCATTGTGATAGCCTTCAAATACCTAAACCTTATAGACGCAATGCTTCAAGCAAATTACAAATTCTCATATATATATATATATATATATATATATATATATGTGTGTGTGTGTGTGTGTGTGTGTGTGTGGGTGTGGGTGTGAACGCGCACGCGCGTGTGTGAGTTTGTGTGTGTGTGTGCGTGTGTGTGAGTTTGTGTGTGTGTATAAAGCATGCAGTTTGAATACGTATATGCATCATACTTACAATTTCTATATTATTTATATATATATACATATGTAATTGTTACAATTTCTATATTACTTGAATATATATACATATATATAAATATATATACATATATTTATACACATACATACATACATATATATATATATATATATATATATAATTTGTATATTATATAATTGTTAGTGATTTGTTTTAATCGTTGCATATATTTTAATATTTTACCTGCTGTATATTTCCAGGTGATTGACTATATCACTGGTCATAATGGGTGTCATCACATTGACCGACATAGATTACGGCCAAATATTTGGCCCATTTCCGGCATCACAGACAAAGACTGACCCAGCCGCCTTCATTGGACTACTGACTAAAGACAAACAAGTTGATGGTATACTGCTGAAGGTACATTTTTTTATAGTTATCTTTTGAGATTGGTAAGAGAAGAAATATTTTACAGCGCAAATACATCTATTTACAATACATACACATCCATATATACATCTATAAAACATTCATATTTAAGTTTGTGTGTGTGTGAGAGAGCAGAGAGAGAGAGAGAGAGAGCGAGAGTGAAAGAGAGAGAAAGAGAGACAATTATTCGAATAATGCAGGAATTCTAGTTCTGCTATAATGATCTATCTAAATCTAAACTTATTTATAAATGGAACTTTGTCTCTCTCTCTCTCTCTCTCTGTGTGTGTGTGTGTGTGTGTGTGTGTGTGTGTGTGTGTGTGTGTGTATCCGTTACCTAGAGACTCTGAAACGGCTGACCCGATTTTATTGAAAATTTACATAGTTGTACTATAAGCATCTGCGAGTGTTCTTATCTAGGTTTTGTGTCGAGGTATCCCCGATAAATATCGAAAATCGATAATCGAAAACCTCGGATTATCGAAGGAGTGGCCCGATTTTTATCAAATGTGATACACTCAGAGACAATGACATAAGAAACGATAGTCAGAAGTTTCAAGGTTACAGTTCTTACAATAGTGCAGAAAATCGATAATATATATGTATATAAAAAGCAACATATTTGTGTGTGTGTGTGTGTGTTTGTCTGTATATCTGTATTTTTTTCAGCCCTTTTATTTTAGTTTTTGCTCCAGGTTTGGCTCTAAGTAGGTATAATTGTAGTTCTTAGTCTCAGCCATCATACCATTTACTCAGAGGACTTATTTAGCCTTCAAAATTCAGTTTACGACGAAAAAATCTTATTTGATATCGATACCAGGAAATCAAAATTTGACTTACATCCATTCATTTTTCTTTCAGTCTACGGTTTCGCTTTAACTGGAAACAGCTATTGCTTTTTCGTCTTTTGTGTCAACGTCCAAAGAGTCTGAGCTCCAGGACCATGGATTAGTTTTAAAACTTTCATTACACAACGAGCAACACCGGGCTATACTGCTAGTTATATATAGAAAAAGAGAAAGAGAGAGCGCTTCACATAGTTGAGTATAAATAACATATTGGCTATGTGGATGATGAACAAAGACAAATATACCTGAGCAGATATCTGCACAATAGGGACTGATTACCCCATCCTAGCCAACAGGCATACACGGATGGTCAGATATATATATATATATATATATATATATATATATATCGATATATGTGTTTAATGCAAAGTATTTGTCGTCTTAACTGAGCAGTAAAGTGACAAATCCTGGCGCTAAACATTATCAAAACTCAACAAATATATATATATATATATATATATATATATATATATATATATATTAATAGAGCTAAGTAAAAAAAGAGAGAGTGTGCGAGTGAGCCAGAGAGAGAGAGAGAGAGAGAGAGTGGTAGAGGACATAGAAAACATAACTTTTCTTTTCAAAAATCAAATCTCAATCCTTAACAAGACGTCTAAAACATCCAAGTAAATGTGTGGAGGTAGCAGCTCGCTATCCCAAAAATGATATTGCAACAATGGCTAGATCAAGCAAAACGCCGCTGTATAAATTGTGTGAATTTAGGAAATAACAGCTTCAAATGAGATTAAAATCTAATTGATATGTGTTGCAGTTGTCTTTTTATAATACCAATCCTGATACTTTTTGATCACATCCCGTATATATATATATTATTTATCTGTAATTCAGATAAAACTAAGTTGGGAAATAGCCATTTTCAACATGTCATTTTAAGACATGCATTCTTCGATCCTTTATAAACAGAGAAGGAAAAATTATAAGCCCGAGGTTAGCTTACATAAAGGAAGGGGTTGGGATGTATAGGTTTCCATTGGGTTGGGTTGGGAGTAGGAATTTAGTCGTCATTTCTCCTTGGTAGTGGGGGGTATGTATCCTGACCCTTGGTTTAGTAGTGGTAAGTGGTGGGGAAGTAACCGCTTGGTAAAACCTTTTTTTATTAAATTTTTATTGGGACTAATTGAGGGAATAGCATAGTTATTGTAATTTATACTTATTTCTATGGCGACACCTACTTATGATCTCTCTTCGTTTGTTTAGGAGTATATTTTAGTTTTGAAATTTTAACATTTTAATTTTTACTGTCAAACATAGATTACATCTATCTCTTAAGCTATTAGGGGTCCTAGCTTTGCCTATGAGTTCCCATTTTATCTGGGGATACAATTTATATTCTCTTAATTCCCAGTATTTCCTAGAAAGGGCTGTTTGGTATCTTAAACTAGGGCTGTTGAAGGAGTGCCTGTGGGTATAAATCCGTTGCTTTCAAATTCCAAATAATAATAATAATAATAATAATAATAATATATATATATATATATATATATAGTAATGAACCTAATCACAATTAGGCAACACTAATAATAACAGACTAAACTTCCGAAAATAGTGCTAACATAACAGTAATTTAAACTGTCTTGTAACCCGGCGAGAACTGCCTCGTTGGTTAAATAATGGGGGGAGAAAAAAGAAACAAACAGCGCACAAGAACAATATGTCTAGTGCCCGTTAGAAAGAAAAAAAAAACAAGACGAAACCTTAACAATAAACTGCTCGATACGAAAGTATGAAAGTACGAAAGTAGAGCGAGAATACAAGAAATCTAGAAACGAACCACCACCTACCGCGGTTTCACACTACGGATGTTCAGGGTAAGAGGATCTGTAGTGTGAAACTGCGGCAGGTGGTGGCTCGCTTCTAGATTTCTTGTATATATATATACATATATTATTATTATTGTTGTTAATCGAAATCACCCGAAGCAAAAAATAAGACTATTAAGAGGCACGTAAGAGTTTTACTGGGTGTGGAATAGTTAGTAGCTTGAATATTGCCAAAGAGCGAGAAGAAAAGAATCGCAAAATAACGATATATGAATAATGCTGTAAATTGTAATGTATTTAAGGCTATTTAGAAAAACATAAGCACATATTTTGCTACTCTCTGAGGCGTCATTAAAAGAAAACAATTGTCTGAACAAATCAAAATCCAAATTATTAAAACTAAACGCGTTTTTGGTTAAGTTCTTTTACGCGTAATGCTTAATTTATTTGTATCGTTATATTTATATTTTTTTTCATCATCCCAAATTGTTTTACGATTATTTTATCAAGAAATATAACTCAATTGTACATTAATCATAGTTTTTTATATATATATATATATATAAATATATATATATATATATATACCATTTTATTTTCTGTGAATAAATTATATTTATTCACACAAAAAATAAATTTTTTCCACCTGAAACAATCCTGCACATATATAAATCTACTCTCCGTCCGTGCATTGAATACTGCTGCTATATCTGGTCGAGTTCTCCTGCTATCCACCTGTGTGTCCTTGACAAACAACGGAGAATCTGTAATGTTATAGATCCCGACTTGGCAGCTCAGATACTGTCAATTTCCCACCGGCGCAATGTGTCTTCCCTGTGTCACTTCTACAAATACTTTCACGGCTTCTGCTCCGATAAACTTAGATCACTGGTGCCCCCCTATATATGAATTTACTCGAGCTACAAGATTAGTAAATAGTCCAAACCTTTTACTGTGAAACCAAGAAAATGTAAATGCAAATTCTACTTCACCGGCTTCTTTTCTCGCATTTCCCGCCCGTGGAATTCCCTTCCATTTACTTGCTTCCCCGACAGCTATAATCTCCAAGAATTTAAATGTAAAGTCAATAGTCATCTCCTATCTCACTAACCTGCATCCTTTCTACTTTGCTACTTTCTCCGTCCCCTCCACTCTCATCAGTATTCTCATCCTTCTCTTACCCACTTCTTGACACCCCCTATAACCTGTCACTCTTTCTTATAACTTTCTTCCCATGCAAAACAGTGGCAGTAAAATGTCTTGCTTGGGGCGATATGATTATAAAAAAAATCTATACTATTATAATGTAGATATAAAGTGGGGGATCAGTTCTACATCAGTATATAAACTGGTCCCTCACTTTCTGATTACAGTCATTCTTTTCTTACCAACTTCTCGACACCCCCTATAACTTGTCACTCTTTCTTATAACTTTTTTCCTATGTAACCCCCGTGCAAAACAGTGGCAGTAAAATGTCTTGCTTGGAGCGATATGATTATAAAAAAAATTCTATACTATTATAATGTGAATATAAAGTGGGGGATCAATTCTACATTACAATCAATATATAAACCGATCCCTCACTTTATGGCAGCAATCATCTTTCTCTTACCCACTTCATGACACCCCCTATAACCTGTCACACTTTCTTATAACTTTCTTCCCATGCAAAACAGTGGCAGTAAAATGTCTTGCTTGGGGCGATATGATTATAAAAAAAAATCTATACTATTATAATGTAGATATAAAGTGGGGGATCAGTTCTACATCAGTATATAAACTGGTCCCTCACTTTCTGATTACAATCACTCTTTTCTTACCAACTTCTCGACACCCCCTATAACTTGCCACTCTTTCTTATAACTTTTTTCCTATGTAACCCCCGTGCAAAACAGTGGCAGTAAAATGTCTTGCTTGGAGCGATATGATTATAAAAAAAATTCTATACTATTATAATGTGAATATAAAGTGGGGGATCAATTCTACATTACAATCAATATATAAACCGATCCCTCACTTTATGGCAGCAATCATCTTTCTCTTACCCACTTCATGACACCCCCTATAACCTGTCACTCTTTCTCATAACTTCCCTCCTATGTAACCCCTTGCAAAATAGTGGCAGTAAAATGCCTTGCTTGGGGTGATATGATTATAAAAAAATATATTCACTATTAAAACAGCGAATTTTAGTTGAACATTTCAATCGCGATTTCTGGGTCCCAAATTGGCACTCACTGTCCAGTAGCACCTTTGGTTGGAACAAGCTTTCTGATTCAAACTTCTTTCCTTCTATATTGTTATCACCATATACTGAAAAGACTTTTATCCGACCGCCTTCCCACAATCTAAAGAAATGATCAAACATTAGGATTTTGTTAGGAAGGATTTTTTGTTTTTTGTTGTTCTCCTAGTAAATGCCATTCCTAGCATAGGGTTGCAAAATGAGATGTGTGATATGAGATGTGTGATATGAGATGTGTGATATGAGATGTGTGATATGAATGAAAAGAAGTAGAGAGAAGTGATGATTATGAGGATAAATAAACAATTGACTATTTACTTGAGGAGGTTGTCATTGTAATGGAAAGCATCCATACGGGAGCTTTTCTTTCACAAAACAATAGTTCTCGTGAAAAAATGCCTGAAAAGTAACTTTCTTCTTACCATTGGGATAAGAAGGTAATATAGGTGATTTGACACGGTGGATGTAGCACTGCGATCGTGTTTCTTAATTTTCTCACCCTTAGAAAAGCGGTAAAAGTTAGTAAAACGCAAGGAGTTTGTTCGAGTGAAAGAATCAGAGAGTGCACTAAAAGAACAGGAGTCAAGGATACTAAAGATTATGTTTGGTGTTACTTTTTATTATTTATTTTTTTGAAAATCGTAATTGAAAGAAAGGTAAGGAGCCGAAATAGCGTTACTCAAATGAGAAGTTCATGGGGGAAAACCTATTAGCATGGAATATACGGCTTCGTCTAACAATTTAAACGGTGAAGTTGTGAGACCTAGCTGCCAGTCTAGTACTGCGCTTAAATTCGTGAAATTAAAGAATCAAAGTAGAAAGCTCATCAGAACAATTAACATAAAAATAGCACTGGGAAATTTTGTTAGGACAGTGAGATGTGACTGAAGCTGTGATAACAGGTCAGTATCGATGACGCTACAGATTCTTCTTTGGATCATGTTACATTCTAGGTATAACGGTCTGAACTAGTTGAATTAATGAATGGAAATCATCTAAACATTATTCCTGGAAATAGCAACAGATAAGTGATAAGTTTGCAAGGTTTCATCTGTGAGACAATATCTGCTGAGCCAAAAAGTTACTCCTTCTCCTACAAGACTGTGTGAACGATTTTGAAGTCTATCAACGTCAGAAAGGAAAGATTGAGCAGCTTTAATCAAGACATGACAGCAATACTTCATTTTTCGTCTTATCTGGTTTGTAAATTGCAGAACCGATTAGGTAATATTTTTTTTATAATCATTTCACTCCAAACAATGCAGGACCGCCACTGGTATGCAAGAGGTTAAAGTTAGTGTAAAAGAAAGTATAGGAGATGCTAAAGAGAAGATAAGAAATGGATGGGCATCCAATCGATAGAAGATGGCATTTGACGTTGCATTAAACTTTTAGAGATTGTAGCTACCAGAGAAGCAAGCAAACGCTAGAGAGTTTCACAAATAGAAAGTGCGAGAAAAGAAACTATTAAAGTGGAAGAGATTACATTTAACTCGTTTAACAGTAAGAAGGTGGGACCTAGATACCAAACTTGTAGCACTAGTAAATACATGTGGTCGAGGAACCAGGAACAAAGCTCGTCAGATCTGTTGCCATGAAAATAATTATAGAAAACCCAGTGGGAAGCCACATGACGTCAGTGAGAAAGTGACTGAAGACAAACTGCTAAGTCAGGATCTATCATATTGCTGATACTATTTTGGATTTTGTCGACAACCTCAAGATGAATAGCAGGAGCACCCAACCAGATATGGCAACAGTATTCAATGCAAGGACGAATGGTAGATTTATAAATGTGCATGACGGATTCTAACGAGAACCTCAAGATGAATAGCAGGAGCACCCAACCAGATATGGCAACCGTATTCAATGCAAGGACGAATGGTAGATTTATAAATGTGCATGATGGATTCTGACGAGAAACTCAAGATGAATAGCAGGAGCACCCGACCAGATATGGCAACAGTATTCAATGCATGGACGAATGGTAGATTTATAACAGGTTTGGTTGGTTTTACAACATATCAACCTCAATAGGTTATTTAATGCCGACAAGATTTTTATCTTTTTTTTTTAATCATTTCACCCCAAGCAAGGCCACTATTGCGCATGGGGTTATAAAGAGAAAGAGTGGTTAGATATAGGAAATGTTAGAAGGAGGGTGTTAGACGGGTAAGGATACCGATAAGTGGAGTTGTAAAAGGCGTCCAGTGAGGTCTATAGAAAGAGAAGATGTGTTGTGACTTACTGGAGTGATGGTTTTTTGGCGTGCTGTCTTTTGGAAATCGGAGATTGTGAATCTTGTCCAAGATGCGGCCCAACTGCTGAATGTCTCTTTTATGATGGGCTTTTTAAGTCCTTTTTTTAGGCCCAAATCAGCTCCAGCTTTTAATTTGTTTCTTTAGGTGGGAATAGATCATGCTTTTGGGTGGGAATTCTGGTTTGTATTGTGTTTTTTTTTTCTTTGAGTATGTGAATAAAAACGAAAAATATGTGCAGAGCCTTGTGTAGTTGACAGAATTTTAGGTCAGTTTTGGGTGTTCGGCGCATTCACATTCAGCCAATGGTGGAAATTAGTTTATCATGAATCGGAAGATTTGGTTTTAGAAAGAATGTAACATTTCGTTTTGTGGTTTAATTTCCCTTAAATACTGGCACAAATTTTCCGGACAATCCAATATGTACACCATTTTCACACATGATTCTCTTTAAAAAAATTTTGGAATAACTTTCTTGCCTTTATGATAACAAGTTTCTTAAACACATTACTTACACTCAAACTAGTATCTTTACCTTTTATGTGACCTATGGCCTTCTACAAGTGTTTTTCAATATCTATGAATAGAATATGTATTATTTGTAAAAAATCGGTTTGTTGATCAGATTTCATTGATGTATTTCTGTTCGAGAGTAGGATGAATTGATGTATGTATTTTTTCTTCTAAAAAGTCGATTTTTATACTTTCATAGTGTTTTGATCCCAGTTTTGGGGTTAAATATTTGCCCAAAACTGGGAATATTGGCTCATAGTACTACCACCCCGGATCAGGGTGGACCTTGGAACAACTGCAATTAAGAGGTGGTTCCACGCTCTTCTAAAGCCCCAGTTAGAGGCTTTGCTGTCGGATGCAGTTTATCGTCATACCCAGGACGTGTAGATTTATAAATATACCTTTCCGGTCAGACACTTCTTGGACCAACAAAATGAGCCGTTCCGAATATCTCAGTATAATTTGCTATGAATCTTTCCATTTAATTTTCTTTTTAATTTCTAAGTGTTTCACCCCAAACAGGGCAGCAGTGCCACTGATGCGCAGAGAGGCTACACAAGATACAGTGAGGGTTGGGGAAAGGATAAAAGTAGGAATGGAGTCAAGGAAATAAGAGATGGCAAATGACGTTGCTCTTTAGAGATTGTAGCTATCAGGGAAGCAAGTATACGGAAGGTTGTTGATTGTTTTTGTTTTATGGCATATCAACCTCGGCGGGTCATTTATTGCCAACTAAATTTTATTTATTTATTGCTGGTAATACCTTTTTCTTTCAACAATTTATTGTTGTTGTTTTTTTATATAAGTTTTGTGTCTAGTAATACTTTT
>JBBBDQ010002040.1:4340000-4405000 GCA_037127315.1 Ascarosepion bandense
GCATATATAAAAATATAAGGTTATATTTTTATTCTTGACGACGAACCCGTGTGGAACAGAGAATGGAAGAGTGAGAGCGCACATAGAATGGGTCGACGGGAGTGTAGTTTTTGCCTGTGGTGTCCCTCTGCTTCCACTGGCCGTTCTCTGCTGGCGAATCCGTGTGTCGAGGTCTTTTTATAGTCTTCTAGAACCGGGACTTTCCTTCCGGTTTTGCCTCGCCCACGCAACGCCCACGTAATACCAAGAGACACCTGTTCTGTTTGCCTCCGTAGTCATTTCCGCCGCTGTCGGAAATAAGGTCAAACGACATCCGCTCCAGGCCCCGACAGGATGTATTTTTCAAACACCTGTCTTGTCGTTCACCGACCCCTTCACCGACGGGAAACACCATCGCTTGCATCAACCTTCCTCGGGTGGGGCCAGATTGTTATATTACATGTGTAAGATACTGTCAGAGTAAGGTTTTTTTTTATTCTCTTGTTTCGAAAACTGAGCAAAGCCTCAAAAAGGTCATTCAAGTTGACATTGACGCAAGAAATAGATGGAAAAATTATGCAGAGTTTATCAGAATAGATTTATTTACTAAAACTATTAACTATATCCAAAATATTAAAACAAAGGGCATCTAAGAAGAAAATAAATATTTACCTTATCAAGGCCAATAGAAAAAAATATTGAGAGGAATATGTACGAATAAATATAAATGATTTTGTGCGTGCGTGTGCGCGTGTTTATGTATATGTATATATGTACATAATTTCCATAAAGAAGTAAATCCAAAGAAAAACATGACAAATTGAGCAATTATTGTTCTGTATTCTTCAGTCTTATCGATAAAAATAGGCGTGCACCCCAAATAAAATAAAATACATTATATATATATATATATATATATATATATATGTGTGTGTGTGTGTGTGTGTGTGTGTGTGTGTGTGTGTGTGTGTGTGTGTGTGTGTGTTGAAAATAATAAAGTAAGCTTCATATTTACAGGCATTTTTAGATGATAACGAAAGATGGAATATAAAATAAGTAACAAAAAAACGACCGAATTGTTTCAACTCAGCACTTCATCAGGGTATTACTGGGATTTATTTTAATTCAATATTCACATTTAAAATGCAAAAGATGAAAATGAATTATGGCAGAAAGTAAGGAGGAGAAAAAATATAGGGAAGGGCACAGACAGGTACTAAATGGTGATGATATGGAGTCCAAGTATACATTCTTTTGGTCTACAAAGAGACGGGGTCCTGGTTTTTATGTATATTGACTCCAGTGTCTGGAGATGAAATGCAGATTGTGAACCAGACAACACAGTAAACTGGTCAAAACTGAAGCCATTCACACAATTTCTGCTGCTTGTGAGGTGCTCATCAATGGCTGACCCGGAAGTGTTCACAATTTGACCCGCCGGAACATCCATATTGAGAATTTTTTTGCGGCACAGGTTGTTTTATTGCGCTATCCAATCCAACATGTACGACAAACAAATAAAAACAATCAAAAGAAAACGGTTAAATCTATTATTTTAACGTCTTATACCATAACAATCCGTACAATATGCTTCACATGGAAAATTCTCTTCGAGTATAGAAAATAACGTAGTATGCTATAAAATATTTTTCATTTTGCTTAATAAATATTTATGAGCGTTTTATAATTTTCTAGCGACCAACAACATTATGCTTTTGTTTGTACATATTTTATTTAAAACAAATTAATTTCGTTTTTGCCTTGATAAAGTCCGGCTAAAATTAAATACAGTTTTCTTCTGGTCTTTTTCATTTAATCATAAAATCTATAATTAGGAATAAAATATACATTTTTACCATATATATATATATATATATAGAGAGAGAGAGAGAGAACTATAGAGTATATATTAATAAATATGCATATTATCCTAGGTCTATAGCCCCACTCGGAGTTTCATGCTATATACAATCATAGGGTGATTAATAAGCACCTGATGATTGCTTTTTTATTGGCGGAAGGTGCATTGTTATTTTTTTATATTATTTAAATTTTGTCATCTGCGCAATGTTCGGACCGGTGTCTCCCTTGCCGGAAGCTTATTTTTATTTCCTGAAAATTTCAAATGCACAGGCCAGTAGACATAAATTGTGTGTGGGTGCGTGTCTATGTGTGTGTTTAACATTTAGACATATATACCAGTTAACATATACGACTCTACACGATGCCACAAAAACAGAAGTACCCAGTCATGACTGTCAGACAATTTCTGCGATCACATCACCTCTTACATCCGGCAATCTAACTCCTCAGACTGCGACACCCTTGTTATCATGCGTGAGGCGCAGTTGAGAGAGAGGTCAACCAAAAGATTTGTAACACCGAAAATGAACTGAAGGCAAACATTATGACAGAGTTCACCAAGTTGAACAAGGTGACCGTTCAAAAGAGATGCAGGAGATTCCGAAGTCGTATAGAGGCTCTGGTTGAATCCATTGACGATTTTATTGGATACATTTATTCCTAATTCAAGATATTTTTGGTGTAATTTTGGTAACTATAAAAATGTTAAAATTTGTGGTTGCTGTTATTCTCATTTTTGCTTAATTTAGACGACAATTTATTCATCGCTTCTTTTACCTTATAATTGTGGCTTTTAGCCAGAGTTAGTTTCAAAGAGTAATTAGGTATGTTGTTTGCCTACCATAGAGCGTTGACAAGCAAGATATCTTCATCAACATATGGCACAGTAATGATCCATAATAACAAATTTTTATCAGACCCTGACCCTACAGGTTGTAAGCAGTCATGGCTTTCAACAATTTAATATATTATCAAGATGTCAAAATAAAATAATATCATAATTCGTAAGTGCTGCAGACTTATGACATTTTTCGGGGCAGTCAAGTTAATTTGCGGAGTCAGTTGTTCTTCAAATAATATGTCGATAGATAGTACTAGTTACATGTTCCTAACACAATGGAATAATATTTGGCCTCACTTATCGGAAGATGTAAATTCATTGTAAGAAATAAAAACCAACGATATCAGCTGGGATTTGCACTCTGGTCAACTGTTTTTTAAAAGGACATTTATACGCCCCCAATGCTTAAATATTATTGATATTTTAATAAATTCATAATTTTGACCTTGCGTTGTACCTGTTCACTTGAAACTATGTTTTAAATCAAAGATGGCATTTTCTGTAAAATTTGACTGGAATTTTGTTCTTAGTTTGACTAATGGCATAAAAGGAAAGATTTGCTTTGCTATTTGGGTTTTAAGTTCATATAAGTTCATTTAAGTTCATTTATTTACATCTTCTGTAAAATTTCTCAAGAAAGTGAAATAAAGGAATAAATAAGAATATGAGCCTAAAGAAAGAAAGAAAGAAAGAAAGAAAGAAAGAAAGTGAAAGAAAATATTGAAAAAAATACAGAAAAAATGAACGAAAAAATGACGATAGAAAGTAGGACAGAGAATAAATGAAAATACAAAAAGAAGAAAAGAAAAAGGAAAAAAGAAAAGAGTAAATGAATATATATAGAAAAAATAGATGAAAAGGTTATTCTTCTTCTATGTACCCTGTCCCTTCAGGACGTAGGCGATCATGGTTCTCCCGTTTCCCTATCTCTGGTGTCTCTTAGTATGTTTTCTCCTGTTACACCTCGCAACCCTCGTTCCATCATCCACCTGATCAGGCCCTTCAAATATGTTATGCGCTGCCTTCCTCTGTCTCATTTGCCTTCTATCTGGCCTGTCAGAATCAGGTTCTCCAAGCCCTCCTTCCTCATTGCATGTCCCAGGAACTTCAGTTGTCTCTTCCTGATACTCACTATTAATTTTCTTTTCGTTGCCATTCTTGCAAACACTTCATCGTTGCTTGCATGCTCAGCTCATGATATCCGCAGCATCCTTCTAAAGAACCACATTTCTGCTGCTTCAAGTGTTTTCCTCATTTTCGATGACGTTGTTCAGCATTCAGTGCCGTATTGAAGAACTGACATCACATAGCAATCAAGCACTGTTCTAGTGAAATTTTCCTGTGTCTTAATACTTTACTCAGCTTCTGGAACGCGTTCTTTGCCATGCCAATTCGCTTTCGGTTCTCCGTGTCGCTCTTTCCATCTCCTGTTAAAACACTTCCTAGGTATTTAAATCTTTGTACTTGCTTGATTCAGATATCCCCTACCTGTATTTGGCATTTTGGATTGCTCCTTTTACTGATGACCATGCACTCAGTTTTCTTAAAGTTTATTTGTAGTCCTTTTTTATCACTCTCCAAATCTACCTTCTGTAGAAGATCTTGTAGTTTTCTTTCTTTGTCTGCTATCAGCACTGTATCATCTGCATACCTTATGCTGTTCAAGTTGTGGCCTCCAATAACAAATCCTGGCGTATCATCTAGGTTCCTCAAAATATTCTCGCTGTACCAGTTGAACAGATCCGGTGAAAAGATACATCCTTGTCTTACGTCTCTTCTATCTTTGTAAATCTGATGAAATCCTTACCTGTCCGAATGCAGGCAGTTTGCTAGCAGTAGAGATTCTTGATTACACTGATGTCTTTCCCAAAAATGTCGAGGCTGTTGAGCATCTCCATCAATTCTTTGTGTCGTATTTTGTCGAATGCCTTCGCGTAATCAATAAAACATAGGTACATGTCCTTCTTCATTTGTATTGCCCTTTCGGAGAGCACCCTAATCATAAATATAAAAAAAATTAAGAAGAGATATCTAAAAAAAAGGCCAAAGAAAGAAGTAAGGCTGAAAGTAAAAAAAGAAAGAAACTGGCTCAAGAAATAAAAAAGCAAATAAAAGAAATAAAAAAAATATAAATAAGAATCAGTCAGTTGAGTTCCCTACGTGATACACGCTTTTGGCGATCATGTCTCGAAAGAGACATGACTGACTGGGCAGAATATTATCCCGCAGTATGTTGCCATTGCTTTCTGCGATAGACTGGTTGCCAGCCAAGGCTATAGAACCCAGTCTGTCCTGTTATTTAACCCTTAACTGGAGGGAAGAGACGGATTAATACCACAGTGTGCGTTTTAGTGCAGTGAATATCAACTCGGAACGAGAAATCGGGGAGCCGAGTTCGAATTCCATTTGAATTCCTTGCATTACACTTACGCGCAAATACCCTTGGGAAAGGTATTAATCCGTCTCTTTCCTCCAGTTATGGGTTAAATCTTCGGGATAATCTTCTGCCCAGTCAGTCATGTCTCTTCCGAGACATGATCGCCCAAAGTGTGTATCACGTATGACACTTAATGACTAAATGAGAATAAAGACAAAAAGATACAGTAACTAATGCTTTACCAGCAAAGTTTGCGAGTTGATTATATGACTAGTAAATTTGGCGTTTTACCAAACTTGACAAAATAAAAAAAGCTGTAAACATATGCATCAAATATATATATATATATATATATATATATATATATATATATATATACAGAGAGTGAGAAAGAAATACATATACAGAGAAAAAGGATCCTAATACACGCACATATCCATTAATGTTTGAAAGTCAAAAGGAAGAAAAGAAAGCGAGACTCTAAGTATGTGAGTACTCACACGTGTGCCTGCAATAATGCTTTAGTGCGATCATCTCTCGTGGCCAGGACAAACCAAGCCAACCTTTTGCTTTTAGCTTGACGTTATTACGACGGCAAAGCTTTCATATGACATGATACCTACTTTCAGACAATTCTTACTTCCCGTAAAGTAAAAAAAAAAGGAGAAAGAAATAAGTTTAAACAAAGAAGTCAATAAAGAAAAGAAAAGGAAAAGATATAGTTTGAAGAAAAAAAAAACAACAACAAAAATAAATCCTGGTATCTTTTGATACAAGATCGGTTTTATTCTGGCCATCTTGAGATATTTCCTTGGCCATCTTGTGTAACAGGAAAAGCTTCTTGTAATAGGAAAGAACACGCACAAGAAATAGAGATGAGGCGTCCTCACAAAGACAGAAAGACAAAATCAGCTCCAGAGAAACGAGCGAAAGGGTTTCAACTGACTCGCATACATATATCGGTAGATGCATGGGGATTTATAATTTCTTTTATTTATTTATTGTGCATTTCTTCTCAAAGTGAACAATAGATAGATAAATAGATAGATAGATAGATAGATAGATAGATAGATAGATAGATAGATAGATAGATATGAACAGATTGACAAAGATAGATAGATAGATAGATAGATAGATAGATAGATAGATAGATATGAAAATATTGAGATAGATCGATGGATAGATATGAAATGACATAGATAGATAGATAGATAGATAGATAGTTATGAAAATATTGAGATAGATGGATAGATATGAAATGACATAGATAGATAGATAGATAGATAGATAGATAGATAGATAGATAGATAGATATGAAAATATTGAGATAGATGGATATGAAAATATTGAGATAGATGGATAGATATGAAATGACATAGATAGATAGATAGATAGATAGATAGATAGATAGATAGATAGATAGATAGATATGAACAGATAGATAGATAGATAGATAGATAGATAGATAGATAGATATGAACAGATTGACAAAGATAGATAGATAGATAGATAGATAGATAGATAGATAGATAGATAGATAGATAGATAGATATGAAAATATTGAGATAGATGGATAGATATGAAATGACATAGATAGATAGATAGATAGATAGATAGATAGATAGATAGATATGAAAATATTGAGATAGATGGATAGATATGAAATGACATAGATAGATAGATAGATAGATAGATAGATAGATAGATAGATAGATATTGAGAGATAGAGAGAGTGGGGGGGAGAGGTGGGGAGAGAGAGAATTTACAATCTAAGCATACATCGATTCATATGAGCAGATTGGAGTATAAAGAAAGTAAAAAGGAAAACCAGATTTCCAGACAGTAGAATTTCGCAAGCACACATCAACTGTATATCTTTCACATTCGGATGGGAAAAGCTGTGTCACTTGGTACATCCAATATATCTACCTTACTTTGGCCAGCCTTATATAGAGAAAAACTAAAGCTTGAGAAAAATATGGAGAAAACGTATAAATAAAAGGAAGAGAACACACACACGCACGCACACACACACACACACACACACACACATTTATATATTCATGTGTGTGAGCATGTGTGTAATCAACCACACACGCGCGCGCGCATATTCACAGAAGGAAGCTTATTAAAAACTGCATACACGAGGCTCGCCGTCGATGAGGGTAGGGCATGATGGCGACGTTTCCCTCTCGGTGATCGGATTACAGATCCGATGTTTTGTGCACTCACACATGCTCCTATGTCATGTGAGACCACTTATGAAGTGGCAGAAGAACGGATTGTGGCGTGGCTGATTTAAGATCTTAACGTGACTCGCTCACTTACACGCTCTTGAGGCTTTTTCTAATCCGAACAGGTATTCACTGATCCCCGTTGCAATAAAAGCACATTACAATCGCTATTAGTCCAACAGAGTGACACTGCTACATACTTTCAATTGGCAGACCGCCTCTATCGTTCGCACATTCGAAGAATGGATCCCACAGTGTCTGTTGCTAATGTTGTCCCCATTAGATCAGATAAAAAACCAGAGACTTTACAGTAGGGGTCGTGGTGGTAGTTGAGGTGAGTTGTGACCTGTGAACATTATTATTAATATTTAAACTAACTTCTATATACTTCAGTTTTTTTTTTCGATCATTGATCAAATTTTTTTTTCAAACCAATGATTCCATTAGGTCTTAAAGAAAACAGTTATTCATTCTTCTCTTCATGATCGCCTTCATTGACTTTCACTTGCCGCTGCCTCTTGTCGCCCTTCATATTTTCCCTCTTGGTGTCTCTCCCAAACCCCGCTGCGCCATCTTTTTTCTCAAGCCTGTCAAATATGTCTCACGTTCCTTTCTCCTGTCTCTTTCTCCCTCTATCCATCCTGTGAGTATCAGATTCTCCAAATCCCTCTTCCTCATTACATATCCCAGAAACCTTAGCTGTCTCTTCCTGATGTTAAGTATGAGTTTTTATCTGGTTTGCATTCTCTCCAACACTTTCTCGTTTCTCACGTGTTGGTTCCATAGTATCCCCCACATCCTTCTGTAGAACGACCTCTTTATTAGATCTTAGGAATTGACGCTGCATAATAACAAAAAGAAAAGACCCTTACAGAATAATAAAAGCCACATCACTTGAAAACTTTCGACAGATTTTTCTTTATGCGCCATATCCCTTCAGGACCTAGGCGATCGTGGCTTGCAACCACTTCCTGTCCATTGTAGCTCTTAATAAACTTTGTCTTTCTGTTATTTCTCCAAAGCCTTGCTCTGTTGTCTAGGCTTATTAAGTATCTTATGTTATTTTCTGTCCCTCTTACCCTTCACTGAGTACCAGATTCTCCAAACCCTCCTTCCTCATTGTGTGCCATGAAACCTCAACTGTAAATTCCTGATCTTAAGTATTAGTTTCCTTTATGTTTCTATTTTCTCAAAACTTCATGTTCGATCCGCTGTATCCTCATCATCCATCTGTAGGAACCAGATTGGTATTGCTTCAAGTCTTCTCTTCATCTTTGAGGAGATCGTCCAGCACTCACTGCTATAAAAGAGGACAGATATCACGTAGCATTTTAATACTATTCTTCTTGTTTCTAGTAACATTTTTCTATTTCTTAATACTCTACATAGCTTTTCGAATGATTCCTTATGTATCCAAATACGACGTCGGATTACTTGGTCGCTCTTTCCGTTCTCTGTTACACTTCCTAAGTATTTTAATTTTTTCACTTGTTTGATTTTGTATTTCCGATTTCCATCTCGCCCTTTGGTCTCATCCTTTTCATAACAACCATGTATTATGTCTTCTTGCAGTTGATGTTTAGTCCTTTCTTCTTCCTTTCCTTTACTTGGCCTCTTCAGCATATCTGATATATTTTTCTTCCGCTTTTCTCTCAATAAGACTGAAATGGTTCATTATTTATTTGAGTTCATGGCATGGTATGATGTACGTGCTAACTATTAACTAAATGAATATTTAGTTGTGGCACAAGGCCGAATTAGGGAGGGGAACAAAAACTCAGGTTGGTCTTCATTAACTATCCTATACCTAGATAATCCTACTCACGACCCAGTCATACTTTACAATTTTCTCATTCACCATAAGAACTTATCCATCATCAAACAAACCTTCATCTACTACAATACCTCATACACTGAGAGGATCTAAAAAAAACTCAAATAACAATAAAAATCTTATGATATCCAAAAATATATAAAATTTTTTACATGACATGATATTGGGCGGGGGTAGGAATACAATCCCAAAAAAAAATTTTCAACAAAAATACAAATTAAACCCATAATGTTAGTTGGACCCAGTATACGTGCTAAGTATCTTGCTAGCAAAGAACCAAGCTGTCTTAAAACTATTTTTGTTACTAGCAGTAATATTCCTTCCTGCGTTTACATGTTTACACTAAATCTCTGTTAATTGCCAGTGATCGAGTGACAGAAAATGTCCACAAAATTCTGGCAGTTTTCTCACTACTCTGGCATCGGCGACTCTATGATTTGGGCAATCTAAAATCTATCTCGGATTTACAACCCACACAATCGCTGTTTTAGGGTCAGTTCTTCGTTAAACTCGAGTTACGCTCACGACTGTTATATTTATGTTTCTTAGACCCTGAACAAGGTCTTGGTCTGCTCTCTCTAGCATCTTTAGTCTAGAATGAAAGAATGACATAACTGTATGTAAGGACTCAAGGAGAAATGCGTTTTGATTTCTGAGGATAAGTGTACGTGCCACATATCAGATTACCTTATCGCATTCATAACCAAACTCATCAAATTGTCTATCTACCTGTTAGATTAACACAATTGGAGTAGATAGATCTATCTATCTATCGCCCGGTTCATACTCCACCCACGTCTATTGAACAGGTTAAGAGGCTCATACCTTGTTCCCTGTTTAGGATGTGGTTTTTGGCTTTCTCTTTTCCAATCTTTTCACTATTACGTAGCCCCCTGCACATCAGTGGCGTTACCGCCTTGCCCGGGGTGATACGATTAAAAAAACACACACACACACACACACACACACACACACACACACACACACACACACACACATATATATATATATATGTGTGTGTGTGTGTCGCCATAAAGTATAAGTATAATAAGTATAAGTATAAAGTATAATAATTATCCTATAAAGTATAATAATTATCCTATAAAGTATAATAATTATCCTATTCCCCCAATTAGTCCCGATAAAAATTTTCAAAATTTTTTAAAAAGTTGACCTAGCAGTTACCTCCACACCACTTACCACTGCTAAGCCTAGGGTCAGGCCACTTACCTCCCACTACCAAGAAAGAATTACTACTAACTCCTTCCCCCGCCTAACCCAATGAAAACCAATACATCCTAACCCCTTCCTTTACCTAAACTAATCTCTTGGCTTAGAATTTTCTTCATTCTCTGTTTATAAGGGGTCGAAGAATGCATGCCTTAAAATGACATGTTGAAAATGGCCATTTCCCCACTAAGTTTTATCTGAATTTACATATCTCTCTCTCTCTCTCTCTATATATATATATATATATATAAAGATAAATAAAGATATATATATATATATATACAGAGAGAGAGATAGAGATAGAGAGAGAGAGAGAGAGGGAGAGAGAGCATTATTATTAGTGTTATGATAATAACATATGGGACTGCAACTCAAAAGATTTCAGTTTTTGATGCCAAGGCACCATCATCCGGCAGTGAAATATTGTTCATTTACGGGGTCATATATATTAAAAATATGGAAATTCATAAACAAAAACATATTTGAAAGGTTGATAATGAAAGCAATAAGTTTGCATTGCTTAATTTACAATCTTGTTGCCTTTCAAATATATTGACGACATTCTGATACAAATGACGCTACTTTTTCTCGTGTTAACATGCTTACCCTTACCCCACACGGCTACACATAAATGCTTCAATATCAGTTGCTTTACACACAGAAATCTTTCAAATTCTAATAACCACCCACTTCAACAAGTTCCCCTAATATGGTAGCATCTATGTTTTTATTGCATAACGCATGAAACTCTGAGTCGCGACATAGACGTGGAATAATGTATCTTTTTTGTTTTTTCGTTTTCTTTTATAATCATATCGCCCCAAGCAAGGCATTTTACTGCCACTGGTTTGCAGGTGGTTAAATAGAAGGAAAGTTATGAGAAAGAGTAACAGGTTATAGGGGGTGTCCGGAAGTGGGTAAGAGAAGGATGACTGTGGCCATAAAGTGAGGGATCAGTTTATATATTGATTGTAATGTAGAAGTGAGCCTCTACTTTATATCCACATTATAATATAGAATATTTTTTTTATAATCACATCGCCCCAAGCAAGGCATTTTACTGCCACTGGTTTGCAGGGGGTTAAATAGGAGGAAAGTTATCAGAAAGAGTAACAGGTTATAGGGGGTGTCCGGAAGTGGGCAAGAGAAGGATGACTGTGGCCATAAAGTGAGGTTTCAGTTTATATATTGATTGTAATGTAGACGTGAGCCTCTACTTTATATCCACATTATAATTATATAGAATATTTTTTTATAATCACATCGCCCCAAGCAAGGCATTTTACTACCACTGTTTTGCAGGGGGTTAAATAGAAGGAAAGTTATGAGAAAGAGTAACAGTTTATAGGGGGTGTCCGGAAGTGGGTAAGAGAAGGATGACTGTGGCCATAAAGTGAGGGATCAGTTTATATACTGATTGTAATGTAGAAGTGATCCACCACTTTATATCCACATTATAATAGAATAGATTTTTTTTATAATCGTATCGCCTCAAGCAATGTATTTTACTGCTACTTTTTTGCAGGAGGTTACATAATAGGAAGGTTATGAGAAAGAGTGACAGGTTATAAGGGGTGTCAGGAAGTGGCTAGGGGAACGACAAGAATACTGATGAGAGTGGAGTGAATGGAGAAAGGAGCATGAGAGAGAGAGAGAGAGAGAGAGAGAGAGAAAGAGAGGATGCAGGTTAGTGAGATAGGAGATGACTATTGACTTTACATTTAAATTCTTGGAGATTGTAGTTGTCGGGGAAGCAAGTAAATGGAAGGGAATTCCACAGGCGGGAAATGCGAGAAAAGAAGCTGATGGAGTAAAATTTGCGTTTACAATTTATTGATTTTACAGTAAAAGGGTGGGACCTAGTTGCTAATCTTGTGGCTTCAGTAAATTTATACATATATATATAATACAGCTCTGTTCATATATTGAGCCCTGTTTTATTTACACCTGAATAATAATACTATTTACATATGTACACCCTCCTCATATGTATTTTTTATTATTTTACGTCACTATATTTCACGCCTTACTTTTGAGCACTTTTCTTAGGCGTATTACTATTTTATGCCTTAGTTTCTGTTTGTCGCCGGAATATGGAACCTATAAATTTAAAATAGTCCACTAAAAATATCTTGGTCCCCAATAAAAATATTACACACCGACACTATTACACAAAATTGAAAATGTACCAAATAGGATAAGATGGAAGCTCTGCTTCTCCAAAAATAACAAGCCATCCTAGACAACACATAGTTTTATGGGTTTAAATCTCTAACAAAAACCCACCACCTGACGATCAATTATCGAAATTTGAAAACGAATTATTTGCTCTAATTAACAAAATCAAATTCCGTCACTACCAACGAGCGACAAAAAATGCGGATGGATATAAATAAGTTTGACCATTCCGTCAAAATGGTTATCAAATCGGATAAGAATAGAAAGCATTATTTTATTAACCCGGAGTCATACGACAAACCATTCTCCTTGAAATCAATAAAAATTATAAAAATGCGCCTAGTAATTGGGAAACCGACATAAATAGGGAAGCCAAGAAAATAACTACGGAACTAAAAATAGATGATAGGGTCCCAATTTTACATAAACAACAATCATTCATCACAATAACAGACCACAAAGTCATTTTCATTAACAACCCACAATATAGATTATTAAACCCTTCAAAAACCTAAATAGCTAGAATTAGCAAAATTATCCTCGAAAGGGCTGCCAGATTAACTAAGAACGCCTTAAGCAGGAACCAATCGATAAATACAGCCGAAGCAATTGATTGGTTCAAAAAAATAAAAAATAAAAAATAAAACTAAATGTATTTTCATTCAGTTCGATATTTATGACTTCTATTCATCTATATCTGAAAAACCTTTAACCGCAGCCTTAAACTTGGTTAAAATTTTCTGCCCCATCAGTGGCCAAGACATCAACATCATCAAATAGGACCAGAAATCTATTTTATTTTACGATAAATGCCTGTGGACTAGAAAAAGCAACCCTGATTTCTGCATCTCCATGGGGGCGTATTATTCTGCAGGGGCCTGCAAATTGGTAGGGCTCTTTTTGCTCTGGAATCTTAGGAACATCTTCGAGTTATGTAACACCGGACTTTACCGAGACGACAGACAGATAATCCTCTGTAAAACTAAACCACAAAAACGGATAAACTCAGAAAGAATTTAATAAAGTTTTTCAAAGACCATGATCTTGACATTACCACCTTAACTAATGCTAAAGTCGTAAATCTTTTAGATCTCACCTTCGACCTGAGAAATAACCTGTACGAACCATACACTAAAGACTCACACAACCACACATACATCAACGGGAAATCAAATCACCCCCAGAGCATCACCAACAACCTGCACAAATTTATCCAATTTCGTTTAAGTACCAACTCTAGCAATAAGAAAACTTTTGACAATTTAAAATCAAATACATTAATGCTTTAGAAAAAAGTAAACTCAACACTAGTTAAGAATACTCCGTTAAAACAAGGTAGGCAGAAATAAGCAGAAAACACATAAACGTAACATTATTTGGTTTAACTCACCTTTCAGTCGTAACGTCCAAACTAACATTGGTAAACTATTGCTTAACTTAATCCATAAACATTTCT
Organism: Ascarosepion bandense; assembly: GCA_037127315.1. NCBI lineage: Eukaryota > Metazoa > Mollusca > Cephalopoda > Sepiida > Sepiidae > Ascarosepion > Ascarosepion bandense. Next base: position 4,353,993 of record JBBBDQ010002040.1, read on the forward strand.
ACCATCCGCCCATTAAATAAAATCTTTAACAAAAACGATGTCAAAGTTACTTATAGTTGCGTTAAAAACATAGATAGATATATTTTACAACATAATGCTATGATATCATACAAATAGTTGGCCGACATAAACAACATCCTTCATCCAAATAATAGCAAAAATGAGCTTGAATTCATTCGGATGATAATGATGTTAAATTTTACTTTGGAAGTACTTCTAACAGGTAGGAGATAAGATTTAACCACCACATATTGTCTTTAAACAAAAGTAAATACGGCAAAAGTACTGCTTTATTTATACATTATTGGAAATGAAAAAAACAAGAACCCAATTATTAACTGGAATATCGTAGCTAAATCCAAACATTACAATGGAAAAGGATATAAATGTAATCTATGCCTTTTAGAAAAACTTGTCATCTTGAACCATATCAAGAATCCAAATTTGCTTACTAAAAAAAGGGATTTAATGACTACATGCTGTCATAGAAAAAAATACTTACTTAAATTCTTTGACCCATTGATTCCTCTATATGTTTGCCTCTTTCTTTCTTTCTTTTCCCCGCAATATTATTTATGAATTAAACACCTTTTATTTTTGCTCCTTACGCTGTTTAATTATTAATTTTTAATCCTAAATTTAACTTCTTATTTTTTATTCATTTCATCTTATTTTTTATTAAAAAATTTAAAATATTTTAAAAATTTAATTATACCTACATTTTTATGTGCATGTGATATTTGAATATTTAAATTTTTAAGACTCATGATTTACGCCTCTTTGAAGTCTTCTCCCTGCATTTTATTATTATTTTTTGTAAAAATTATTTTAAATTCTTAAATTTAAAATTTTAAGTTTTTACCTACATGTAACCGTTTGAATATTTAAATTTTTAATCTTATTATTAACTTTATAAGATTTAATTCCCTTGAACACCGAGTAAACTTAAATTAAAATTTATTAATCTGTCAGTTTTAAATATGCACTTGATGATTGCATAACGCATAAAACTGAGTTGTGCCATAGACGTTGGATAATATATATGTATATGTATTTACACCATTTGGTGTTTTGACATGTGTGTTTGTTTGTGTTTCTCTCTCTGTGTAATTTGACTTGTTAAGCTTTTCTACATCAGTGGTAGATATGTGATCAGTCTGTATTATTAGTATTATTATTCAATCGAAGGCTGGGTATGATCCTAGGGTAGCTGTCCTATTTAATTTGTGTATCTGTTAGAAGTAGATCCGTTTCTAAAATGCGGAACCCAATTAAGCGAAGCGTTGAAAGCATATGTCATATGACCCAGCGAAATTCATAAAATTTCTCATAGAGGTTTTCTTTCATTCTCGCTTTGAAAATTTGGACACACTTTTTTTTATAAGTGTCCAAATTTTCATATTTTAATAGCGAATTGAACATCTACTTCAAAACCGATTCACTCACTTTCATATCAAACGATATTTTTTTTCCAGAAGCAGCTGAAACTAAATAGTGAAAATAATTTTTTATATACAATTATGTTGGTTATATGTTTGCTTGACATCTTTCAAATATCTTATCGGTATTGCAAATGATCTTGTGACAGAAAAGATTATTAATTTGACTAAGTTTCATTTTTTGTTTTCATTTTCCTTACAATTTCCTCGTTGCTTTATGCAACGTCCGTAATATTCTCAGCATCCTTCTGTAGAATCACAAAACCCCAAAAGTATAAAAAAAACATTTTAATCTTTTCTTACTCCTTCATTAATTTTTTCTCATCTCATTCAATTACAGATTCAGATCCCTACATTTGCCCACGGTGTGGTGAACTATTTGAATATCCTTTTCCTCTGCGGGCCCATCTTCGATTTTCCTGTGAGCCGAGGTCCCTGATGACTTTGACTTCAAACCACTTTGTGAGCCGGCGAGAACGACTACTCAAGATGGAGTCAGTGGAGGAAGAATCACGCATCAGAAATTATTCTCGGGCGTTGGAGTTCCATAGCATTCGGCGAAATAGCGGCGGGAGTGGAATTGAAAGCAGCGGCAAGGCAGAGCCGACACCGTTGATCAAGGACTATTCGCGAAGCCGGACACTCTCTGATCAGAACCGCAAAAGACATTTAGAAGATCTTGACTCATCACCGTCCCCGAAGAAAATGAGTCCAGATCAGCTAGAGAAGACCCCGGAACGAAATTCTCAGTTTGAATCTAACAATAATAACAATAATAATAACGGGAACAACAATTCAAAATCTTCAGCAAGAGTTTCACCCCAGATTTATTCTGACAACACAGAAAACACTCTCAAGTTTAGAGAAAACACTGAAGAAAACAGAAGCGCTTTTAAAAAAGTCGAAAAGCTGCACTCACCAAACGGGAGTAGCAGCACGACTAATGTTACGAGTAGTGGTCACGCTATTGGTGGAAACGGTGGCTCTAACTCAGTGACCAGTCCTATTGTGCCCTCAAAAGTGACGCTTTCACCGCCGATTGCCATGACATTTCCAGTCTCACAATACAATATGCCGACAGTGGCCAGTGTACGTCTAACTTCTTCGACGTCAGGTACACTAACCTCGCCGAGTGACGCCACGCAGATAACGAGTGCCAATGCCCTCTACCTACCCAGATATCCAGTCTTTCCGTCATTTGGCTTAACAGCTGCCGCCGCCGCTGCTGCTGCTGCTGCCGCCGCCGCTGCTACGTCTCAGCCACTGCTAGAGAACCACCCACCTCATAGTATCATGGAAATTTACAAGAACGGTTTGGTACAGAATACAACGGAGCAGTTCGGAAGCGAAAACAGCCTCAGTTTTCCGAAGCATCCGATATTTGCCGAGAGGCCTAGCGTCAGTCCGTTCATTAAAACTCAGAACCCGATGGTAGAAAAAATCATTGCCAGCTCATCACCTACGATGCTTCATACACCTCTGACGTCGTTAAATCTGTCTCAAAACTGGTGCGCTAAATGTAACGCGACATTTCGCATGACCAGCGATCTCGTGTACCACATGAGATCTCACCACAAACGAGAATTCGACCCAATGAAACGAAAGCGAGAAGATAAACTGAAATGTACAATCTGTAACGAGACTTTCCGAGAACGCCATCATTTAACACGTCACATGACTTCTCATGTATAATAATGCTAAACGTCTATGAATCAAGATACAAAACAAACATATATTAGGTAATTTCACATATGACATTTTAACGTATACATACATACATACATACACGAAATAAAAATGCATATTTCAGTCTCTCATTTACTGTATTAAATATTAATAAATACACTGCTTGGTAAGAAGATGTAAATTGCGTATAAAACAAACGACGGTATTGTCAAAGCTGAGTTCAATTTGAAATTTAAAAAAATAAGCTGCCGATGTAGTCTGAAGTTTTGAGTTTAACTTCTTTCATTATTCGTTCAGGCTAGCGTCTTCATTTGTGTTATTTCATCCAATTCTGCAACAGATATAAACAAAAAAATGTTAATGACATATCGGTCGAAACATTGCGACAAAATGAAGATGTTAGTATGAATCATTTTAAGCATAAAAACGGTGAACTTGAATGCCATATAGGAACTGTTTAAAGTCTATATGTTTGCGAACAATGAAATAAAAATATAAAAACTGACATTAAAAAGAAGAGTAAAGAAAAGATGCAATCTGAATTGATGTTAATATTTCTGAGTTTATTAAATGAGATAAAATATATTCACCGAAAAGGTGATGGCTTTAACAAGACGCGATCGCATGATGTGTATTTTCGGTATTTTACAAGAATTTCTATTAATTCGATTCGTTAATATGAAGTGAGAAAAAAAAAAGAAGCAGCTGCAAAAATAATTACGAACAAGACCAGAGTGACTGAATGAATAAAAAGTCCATGTTAATTAAAAGTATATTATCATGAAGACATCGAAAATTGGGGATATACGTCAAAAATGCAAATGAATTAGCATATAAACACACACGTACACACAGAATTCATAAAACTCAAAGATTCAGATGACGAGAGAAGCTTTTATTAATTCATCCATATCTTAATGTCAATAGATTTTCACATACAACACATAAATTATCTATCTATCTATCTATCTATCTATCTATCTATCTATCTATCTATCTATCTATCTATCTATCTATCTATCTATCTATCTATCTATCTAAGCCTGTTCATATCTATCTATCTATCTATCTATCTATCTATCTATCTATCTATATTTATTATATCCTATCTATCTATTTTGTCTGTTTATATATATATCAGTCTTGGTATCCAAACACTTGTTCGCAAATATAGATAGATATGAACAGACTGAGATAGATAGATAGATAGATAGATAGATAGATAGATAGATAGATAGAACAGACTGAATAGATAGATAGATAGATAGATAGATAGATAGATAGATAGATAATGAACAGACTGAGATAGATAGATAGATAGATAGATAGATAGATAGATAGATAGATAGATAGATAGATAGATAATGAACAGACTGAGATAGATAGATAGATAGATAGATAGATAGATAGATAGATAGATAGATAGATAGATAGATAGATAGATAGATAGATAGATAGATAATGAACAGACTGAGATAGATAGATAGATAGATAGATAGATAGATAGATAGATAGATATGACAAGAATACATTCTATTATACCGTTATATTTGTGTTCACACACACACACACACACACACACACACAAATGTGTACACACACATATATCAATTCTTACTGAACTTTGATAAGGATTTTTGAAAAGTTTTACATTTCAACAAAATTAAATTAAAATGTTTCTTCTCAAAAAATGTGTTTTTAAATTCTAGTCTGCAAATCTGGTCTAAAAATTATTTTTGCATCTTCGGTCAACCATTAAATGATTATTTCAAATGCATCATATTTACCTGTGTGCATCAAGGGAAAAAGATATTCCTGCTTGTTTGCATGTAAACATGAGCGTGAATACACAATCATACACACACACACACACACACACACGCCTATATATATATATATATATATATATATATATTTATATATATATATAATTCAAATTTTTTTAAATTGAATGGCCATTTCGACTGGTAAATTTAACTTGCCTCTCATCTGCGAAATCAAAACATTTTGAAAAAATAAATTTATTTGTGTGTGTGCAAAAGACGGAATTAAGGGTAGCGGAAAGGGGCAGATCATTACTATTGAAACCTGTTAGATCTGCCACGTGGGTGACTGCAAAGAAAAAAGATACAATGAAATATACTGGAAATAAAATCAAAATAAGGAAAAAAATAGGTCAGAGGAAATTTAGAAGTCCACTGTTAAAGAGCCACGAATAATATTAATATCAAAACAAACTGGTTAAACATAACTTAAGTTAAAAATTAAAACTAGAAGGAAAAAAGGACTTAAGAAACGGAAGATATTATAACACAATTTAATTATACGGTTAATAAGACGAAATTAAACAACTATTTTAATGAATTTTAATTTTAGATTAATTATTAGGAAGTTAAATTTAAATACTAAATTTAAATTTTAAATTTAAACTATATAAATAAACTAAGTGATTTACAGCCATAGTCTTGTGCCAAATTTCAAAATATCAACATTTTCAGGGCCTTTGCTCTACTTAGTAAATATTTCAACACCTTACTATGAAGTAATAATTATCGGGTAATTTTTATTACTATTGTATGTTTTGGCCTTACTGGGTGACTAACATTTGTGGCCCTATGTGAAGATAATTTAAAGCTTAGTTAATATCGAAAGACAATTTATATACGTTTTCAATATTAGCACCTTCGATAGACAGGCCGTGTACTTCTCTGACTTCAATGCCATTTTCTTATACAGAGAACTTAGTGGCTTCCCTATGTGTTTCTTACATTATCAACTAAAAACTGATATTGAATATAGGTTAAACCCGAAAAACTAATTTATTAAAGTGATACTGAGCATCCGGAAGAGACAGCTGAAGTTCCTGGAACATGCAATGAGGAAGAAGAGCTTGGAGAATCTGATACTAACAGGCCAGAGACAGGGTAAAGCAGTGGATAACATATTTGAAGGACCTGAGCAAGTGGATGAGAGAACGGGGGTTGCGTGGTGTAATAGAAGAAAGCGTGCTAAGAGCCACCAGGAATAGGGAGATGTTGAAAGCCATGATCACCTACGTTCTTAAAAGTCAAGGCACATAGAAGAAGAATTAAAAGGCCACGAATAATGTTAATGTCAAAACAAACTGCTTAAACATGGAAGGAAAAAGGATTTTAAAAAGGGAAGTTATTATATAACACAATTTAATTATACGGTTAATAACAAGAAATTAAACAACTATTTTAAGGAATTTTAATTTGAGATTAATTATTTAAAAGTTAAATTTAAATTCCTAACCTCCTAATTATTAATCTAAATTTTAAATTCCTCAAAATATTTCACTCATTGAAATAGCCGTACGTTTTTTTAATGTATATTTTTTTCTTGAGTTTCATTGATTCGAGCTTTTTTAGCCAGTTCTTTAGCCATTCTCTAGAGTGCAGTATTCGGTAGAGTTATTCTCCGTGTCTCATACTACATAGTATTGTTTATTGTGTTAAGATGCTTGTGGAAGAGTTACCATCTTCAGCAGTCACGTTCCGAGCTATGTTAACGTGAGATTTACGTACATTTTTAGAAAAAACTTCAAGCCATCACTGATACTGGACAGTGTCGGATTGATAGCAAAATAACGGCAATAAAACAGTACGTCTTCTCTAATAGTAAGATGTCGATGATTGTGTGACTTAAAAAGTATTGAAAGTATATAAATATATATATATATGTGTGTGTGTGTGTGTGTACTGATGCATATTTATATCTATACTTCAGTTTTGAGGCAGTTCGAGAAACGATTTAATTATCGATCAATTAAAATTAGCAGAACAAAATGTTCTGAATTTATATCACACACACACAATATGTTTGCTTATTTTTAATAAAATCCATTCATTCTCACGGATAATCTTTCCCATGTCCATAGATATCAGAAATAACCTGTAACGTAGACAGATATTATTTTCATACATTTCTCAAGGTACCCAAGTACTTTCAACCTCTTTTTGAGATGATCTTCAGGGGTGTAAATGTAACCGGAACAGTCTGTTGCTGACAATTACTGTACATCTTTTTTCTGTTTCACAACTTGCTAGCGTTCATTAGAACGTGAAAATTATCCAAAATGGAATATTTTCATGTGGTAATGTCATGGTCATGCAAGTGTTAAAGCATGAAAAAACTGTTCTTTTTACAAACATTTTAGAAAATTACTACAGTATTCATAGCTGATTCTACTAATTGACGGCTTAAGTGTTTTAATGAATATTGCCTCAAGAATGTAGAATTGTAGAATTTTGTTGTTTTCTTGGTGTAGGATAGTTGTATTATTGATCATTACTTTTTTATCTTGTGAATGTAGACAGAACTGTTGTTGTAGATGTCTAGAAATGGATGAATGGCCAGACAAATATAATGTATGACATCTAATTAATGTAATTGTGGTATATGCAACTTATATATTTGTTTTTTGTCGGAGATACATTCTCCCAATGGACATATTATGTTGGTTTTACTGTCAACGTTACAGCTCATTTCTGACATCATTTGATTGCAATACGCAAAAGATTATCCGTGAGTATGAACGGATTTTTTAAAAAAGAAGTCAACATAATGTTTGCAATTTATTTAATCACACACACACACACACACACACACACACACACACACACACATATATATATATATATATATACACACACACTTTACGGCTACATCGTGTTGAATGAACCGATTGCCGGTCGATCACCGAAGTTAAGCAACATCGAGCCTGGTCAGTACTTAAATGGGTGACCATTTGGGCAATACCAGGTGCTGTAAACGTAAGGGCCAAGAATGGTCTTCAGGTTTGGGGGGTTGCGTGCAGGGCTAACAGCCCTGCCCTGTAAAAAAACAGTTTGTTATTTCAACAAAAAGTTTTTGCCCTATGCACCATTGGGTGTGATGGATAAACGACGATATATATATATATATATATATATATGTGTGTGTGTGTGTGTAGGCATTAACAAATTAAATAAAGACAGCTTGATGTGTTAGGAAATTTTTGTCCTACGCCAGTGGTAGGTGTCCAGTTTCAGGTAAGAAATCAGAATTTTAAATGGTCATTTTCCAGGTGTGCAAGCAATTTTTTGCTTGAAAGTTTGGTATATAAGAATCTACTGGATCCTGTTTCAATATCAAAATGATAAACTATTAAATCAACAACAGCAACAACAATACTGATAACCATATGATTCTACAATATATTTAGCTTTCGTAGTTTCAGATCTTAATTGATTAGCTGATATTCTATCTGCAGCATAGATGTGACACAAGGCCTAAAATATGGGGTACCCATTGAGGATCTAACTCACTACTCAGTTGAAATAAGTTCTAGGGAGACATGCTTACTAACCATTACACCACTTCGAGGTACCCCTGATCTCAGTTGATTAGAGGTGTTAATATGTAAACAGTTTGTCTTGATAAATTAAAACTGGTTACAGTAAATATTCTGTTCGGTATTCTTTTCTAAATATTCTGTTCTGTCTACAGTTTAACTTTACAGACCTTAACAAGGTGAGTACGTTCCCTTGGGGCCGATAGACTTACGATCATATCACATTAAAAATTGTTCTCGTATAATCACCGAAGTTAAACTACGTCAAGTCTGGTAATTGCCTGTATGGGTGACCGCTTGGCAATACCAGGTGCTATAGACTTTGATGGTGTAAGGAAAAAGGCACGAATTTGGAAATCAGACAGCCGAGTTTCAATTCCAGTCGGCTTCGTTGTATTCACGTAAACGCAAATAACATTGGAAAAAACTATGAATCCAACTCTTCTCCTCCCGACTATGGATTAATTAGTAAGACTTGTATCACTAAATTATTAGTAGCTAATAACAATCCATACAATCTAAAAAATATACGCTGAAAAAGATTGATAAGTTTAATAACAATTTAATATATATTCTGCAAAAGGTTGGTAAGTCGTAAAAAAGCCAATCAATCAATAAAACCTAAGGGTCGATGTTTGGTGCATCTCTGCTCATAAAAAGGCGTATTGAGAGAATATCGGACGCCAGTAGGTGTTGTTTATGATTAAAGGATGAAGCAGCAATGGTGACTTGGGAGTTACATGAAATAATATGCAAAACACTCTCAATGAAAGACCATCGAAATGGACATACTTAACCGACATGAAGGTATTTCTAGATAAGCCACACCCGTAAGGTTATACGCTAATTTTATTAACTATTTTCACTATATCGCGCGTATTTGGCTATAATGCAGTTGCCAGATATACCTTATCATTCAGATAAGTCTTGATGAATGTATAGGGCATCGTTTGTTTGTACTCCGAGGGTGAGATTTTCTTTGTTTTATAATGATAACCAGAAAGCATCAAAAGATAAACTGCCCAGACGGTCGACATATGACGACAGAAAATACTGGACGTCAAGTGGCATCTCCCTTGACGTGCTACAGGGGAGATAACATCGACTTCAAGCAACTGTTAAATAATGTTTTACTAAACAGAATGTTTAGTACAGCCAAACTAAAAAGAGAATGAAAAACAAAACATATACAGGTTAACACCTCCAATTACTTAAGACCTGAAGCCACGAGAACCATATATTGCTTAGTATCTTATTATTATTATTATGTCATTTTTCATCATATTTCTATTTTTTCTATGGTCGCACTACCAACCAAGTCTGCGGGAAGACCTAAGGCAGGTCGGTGTTGTTATGGCTCCAGTTCATGTTTTTTCTATCTGCTCTAACATCCCTAGCGTTACATAGACAAAGTTCTCCTTCGTGTGTGGGCTGTACTTAAGACAATTTTTTTGTATATTCTTTCAATGTGTTGTTTTGTTCCATTTTTTATCATTCCAAGTGCACCTACTATCACTGACACAACTCTTGTTTTCAATTTCCACATTTTTTCTATTTCAATTTCCAGGTCTTTATATTTTGACAGTTTTTTCAAATTCCTTGTTTGCTATGTTACAATCCGCTGGACAAGCCATATCAATCAATAGACAAGTTTTCTCCTTCTGGTTTTTAACAATAATGTCTGGCCTGTTTGCTTCAATTTTTCTGTCTGTGTAGATGGTGTAATCCCATAGAATGGTTTCATCTTCTATTTCTGTAACCGGTGCTGGGTGATGTTTGTTTACAGATTTTCCATAGTGTTTGCACATTGTCCTATGTAAATATTGCCCCATTCTATCGTGGTGATGTTTATATTCATTTGAGGCAAGTACAGAACAGTCTGAGATTAGATGGTCTATTGTTTCTTGTTTATTTCAGAACCTGCATTTTGGATCCATATTAATATGTATAATATTTGCCCGAAGGTTTCTAGTGAAAAGACTTGCGCTGCAAGAATAAAGCCTTCAGTTTCAGACTTTAATCTAGATGCACGTAACCATCATTGAGTATTAACTTCATCAACATTGGATTTATTGGCACGTACTGGATATTGGCCATGCAAAGATTTGTTTTGCCAGCTTTGTTTCATCTGTTCAAGAGCTTTATCTTTGGCTTTCATTTTCATATTTTTTGCCGCAATAGTTGGTTCTTGGCTTCTGTTTTGCTTTTCTACAGAATCTACTAACTGTCAATCTTGCTTTTTATTTACTGCCTTCATTTATTATTGCATATATTTTCTTTCTTTCTTCATGTTGCCTTACTGTATCATCCCGTCCTTTGTTGTTTCTATGTATGTTAGTAAGCCAATAGTTGTTGTATTGTTTGACTTCTAGCTGAATAAGACCTCTTCCAACTTCTTTACGGGGTATGTATAGACGGTCTACATCAGCCTTTGGATGATGCATCTTATGCTTAGAAAGAAGCTTTCTTGTTTTAGAATCCATTCGCCTGATATCGTTTAGAGTCCGGTTTATGATGTTGAAAATATATTAGACAGCTGGGATTGCAAGGTTTTTAATGGCCATATTTCTGTTCTGAGAATTCAATTCAGTTTTTAATATCATTCATAGCCTTCTACAGTACTCTTCATTCACTTTTTCATTAGTTTTTTATTGTGAATTTTTTCACACTTATTTACACTTAGGTATTTTTAAGCTTCTTCGAGCTTTAATTCTTTTATTGTTACAGCAGGGTCTAAACTAATTGAGAATGTTTCTTGTAGTGATCCACGTAAAACTGTAGCTTTAGCACATTTATTCAAATTGAATTTTATTCTAATGTCTTCGCTGAAGCATTCTCAGTTTGCAGAAAAACTTCGAGTTCATTTTCATTTTTAGCATAAAACTTTAAGTCATACATGTAAAATAGATGGCTTATTTTCTTTTGGCCTATTTTATAATCACATTCTGTCTGATTAAGTTGACTGGTTAGTGATATTACTGATATGCAGAATAGTAAGGGTGACAAAGCATCACCTTGAAATATACATCTTTTGATGTTTATTTCACCAGACCTATAGGCTCCATTTATATGATTGAGGTAAAGGGCTGTTTTCCATATCGATATGCAGTGTTTGATGAAATTGATGATGGCAGGTGATATCTTGTATATATTTTAATTATTTAAAATCCAGGAATGTGGCACACTATCGAATGCCTTACGATAATCTATCTAGGCAGTACTAAGTTTTTTCTTTGTACTGTAGCAGTTTTCCAGGATCATTCTGTTAATAAGCAGTTGGTCTTTACTTCCGTAACAGCCACGTTTGCACCCTTTTTGTTCAAGCGGTAACATGTCATTTCTTTCCAAAAATAAATGTGTTTGTTTTGTTAAAATAGATGTTAATAGTTTATATGTTGTCGGAAGGCATGTAATTGGTCTGTAGTTTTTTGGGTTGTTTGTGTCACTATTCTTGGGTAGAAGAAATGTGATTACTTTGGTCCTCCATGCAGGAATTTTAGTGGGATCAGCAACCATTTCTTGAATTTTGTTGGCTAGTTTTTATGTACTGTATTTAAATAATATAGCCAAAAGTTAGGAGTTTTATCTATACCTGAAAATTTCCAATTGTGTGCTTTTTTTTTAGTGCAAATTTAACATCCTCTTCTGTAATTCTAGCCCATGTCTGTTCTGGTTTATTTTTGATTCGTTCTATCTCTTGTGCAATCCAATCTACTTCTTTGTTATGTTCTTTAGGGCAAGCCCATATCTTTTCCCAGAACTGTATAATTTCTTCCATTTTAGGGGTGACTGTCACTTCAATTTTTTTTACCTATTTCCCTGTAAAATTTCTTTGCATCGGTTTGAAAAATGTTGTTTTGTCTGTAGAATCTTGATCTTTTCTCATAGCGTCTTATTCTTTGAGCCTTCAGTTGTACTGTTTGCTATATTTTTTCTTTAGTTGATAAGACTTCATTTTTATTTGTAATGTTGTATTTTCTTTCGACTTTTCTGCTTTTCCTAGTTCTTACATTTATTCCTCTTGTCAGTTCATCCAGTACTGATAGTTCACTTCTAAGTTGTTCGATTTCCTTTTCTAATTTTCTTTTCCAAGGTGGATCTTCATGTCTTCGAGACTGCCTTGTTTTTAATTTGATGTTCAATTTTTTTGTTGCTGCTATTGCTGATGCATATATTGCTTCATTGAGATTTATATGAGTGTCTTCTTCATCCAGAATTAATTTGTGTGCTGCATTGTAGAGCTTAATATTTCAGAGGTTATGCTTTGTTGGTTTTAATTTTGGGAGCTGTTCTCGTTCCCCCATTGCAATATTTTATATTTGACTTATATGGTTCTTGATTTCTTCCTTGGCTTCTTGTATACTGTTCATATTTTCCGTAAAATAATTATGTTCGATGTTTTCTGAACTCGTTTTACTTTCGTCTTGTAACTGATTCAGATCACACCTTTCCAGCACTTATTATTATTATTATTATTATTATTATTATTATTATTATTATTATTATTATGTCTTGCCTAGTATCTTGTTATTATTATTATTATTAGTAGTAGTAGTATTATAAATCGATTTCTGCTATGGTCGCACTACCTACCAAGTGTGCAGGAAGAACTAAGACAGGTCGTGGCGTGTTGTTATAGCTCTATTTCATGTTTTTCTAATAATTATTATTATTATTACTACTATTATTCCGATAATATCATGTATTTCCAAGGCATCTTGTGATGCACAGAGATTAGCCTCATATGAAAGTGTCAGCGCTGCTTGAAACAGCTCATGTGCTATGGTGAGCGTTGTGTTCTCTAAGTTGCGGACAGTAGTTGAGATATGACCCTCCCATACCTGGCTGAAAAGTCGGTAAGTAAAAAGAATCTCAAAACAATAATAATAATAAAATAATAATAATAAAATTGAAATAAAATAATAATAATAATAATAATAATAATAATAATAACATATAAACTGGACTCTAAATGACATCAGGCGAATGGATTCTAAAACAAGAAAGCTTCTTTCTAAGCATAAGATGCATCATCCAAAGGCTGATGTAGACCGTCTATACATACCCCGTAAAGAAGTTGGAAGAGGTCTTATTCAGCTGGAATTGTCATACAAGACAACAACTATTGGCTTACTAACATACATAGAAACAATAAAGGATTGGATGATACAATTAGTAAGGCAACATGAAGAAAGAAAGAAAAAATATTCAATAATAAAAGAAGGCAGTAAATACAAACAAGATTTACAGTTAGTAGATTCTGTAGAAAAGCAAAACAGAAGCCAAGAACCAACTATTGCGGCAAAAAATATGAAAATGAAAGCCAAAGATAAAGCTCTTGAACAGATGAAACAGCGCTGGCAAGACAAATCTTTGCATGGCCAATATCCAGAACGTGCCAATAAATCCAATGTTGACAAAGTTAATACTCATCGATGGTTACTTGCATCTGGATTAAAGTCTGAAACTGAAGGCTTTATTCTTGCAGCACAAGACCAAAGTCTTTTCACTAGAAACTTTCAGGCAAATATTATGCATAATAATATGGATCCAAAATGCAGGTTTTGTGATAAGCACCAAGAAACAATAGACCACCTAATCTCAGGCTGTTCTGTGCTTGCTCCAAATGAATATAAAAATCGCCACGATAGAGTTGGGCAATATTTACATTGGGCAATGTGCAAACATTATGGAAAATCTGTAAACAAACACTGGTATGAACATCACCCAGCACCGGTTACAGAAATAGATGTAACCATTCTATGGGATTACACCGTCTACACAGACAGAAAAATTGAAGTAAACAGGCCAGACATTATTGTTAAAAACCAGAAGGAGAAAACTTGTCTATTAATTGATATGGCTTGTCCAGCGGATTGTAACATAGCAGCCAAGGAATTTGAAAAACTGTCAAAATAGAAAGACCTGGAAATTGAAATAGAAAAAATGTGGAAATTGAAAACAAGAGTTGTGTCAGTGATAGTAGGTGCACTTGGAATGATAAAAAATGGAACAAAACAACACATTGAAATAATCCCTGGAAACCCCAGCTAAAGAGATATGCAAAAAATTGTCTTATTAAGTACAGCCCACACACTAAGGAAAACTTTATCTATGTAACGCTAGGGATGATAGGGAAGATAGAAAAACATGAAATGGAGTCATAACAACACGCCACGACCTGCCTTAGGTCTTTCCGCAGACTTGGTTGGTAGTGAGACCAAAGCAGATATCGAAATATGAAGAAAAATGACATAATAATAATAATAATAATAATAATAATAATAATAATAATAATAATAATAATAATAATTACATGTATTCCGATAACATATAAACTACTAACATCTATTTTAACAAAACAAACATATTTATTCTTAGAAAGAAATGACATAATACCGCTTGAACAAAAAGGGTGCAAACGTGGCTGTTATGGCTGTAAAGACCAATTGCTAATTAACAAAATGATCCTGGAAAACTGCTACAAGACAAAGAAAAATATTAGTACTGCCTGGATAGACTACCGAAAGGCATTCGATAGTGTGCCACATGAATGGATTTTAAAGACTTTAAATATATACAAGATATCGCCCGTCATCATCAATTTCATCAAACAGTGCATGTCTATATGGAAAACAACCCTTTACCTCAATCATATAAATGGAACCTATAAGTCTGATGAAATAAAGATCAAAAGAGGTATATTTCAAGGTGATTCTTTATCTCCCTTACTATTCTGCATATCATTAATAGCACTAACCAGTCAACTTAATAAGACAGAATGTGGTTATAAAATAGGCCAAAAGAAAATAAGCCATCTATTTTCCATGGATGACTTAAAGTTATATGCTAAGAATGATAATGAGCTGGAAGGTCTTCTGCAAACTGTAAAATGCTTCAGCGAAGACATTGGAATGAAATTTAATTTGAATAAATGTGCTAAAGCTACAGTTTTACGTGGATCAATACAAGAAACATCCTCAATTAGCCTAGACCCTGCTGTAACAATAAAAGAATTTAAACCAGAAGAAGCTTATAAATACCTAGGTGTAAATGAGAGCGAAAACATTCACCATAAAAACATGAAAGAAATAGTGCGTAAAGAGTAATATAGAAGGCTACGAATGATATTAAAAACTGAATTAAATTCACAGAATGGAGTTATGGCCATTAATAGCCTTGCAATCCCAGTTGTCCAATATAGCTTCAACATCTTAAACTGGACTCTAAACGACATCAGGCGAATGGATGCTAAAACAAGAAAGCTTCTTTCTAAGCATAGGATGCATCACCCAAAGGCTGATGTAGACCGTCTATACATACCCCGTAAAGAAGGTGGAAGGGGTCTTATTCAGCTGGAATTGTCATACAAGACAACAACTATTGGCTTACTAACATACATAGAAACAACAAAGGATTGGATGATACAATTAGTAAGGCAACATGAAGAAAGAAAGAAAAAATATTCAATAATAAAAGAAGGCAGTAAATACAAACAAGAATTACAGTTAGTAGATTCTGTAGAAAAGCAAAACAGTAGCCAAGAACCAACTATTGCGGCAAAAAATATGAAAATGAAAGCCAAAGATAAAGCTCTTGAAAAGATGAAACAGCGCTGGCAAGACAAACCTCTGCATGGCCAATATCCAGTACGTGCCAATAAATCCAATGTTGATGAAGTTAATACTCATCGATGGTTACGTGCATCTGGATTAAAGTCTGAAACTGAAGGATTTATACTTGCAGCACAAGACCAAAGTCTTTTCACGAGAAACTTTCAGGCAAATATTATGCATAATAATATGGATCCAAAATGCAGGTTTTTGTGATAAACACCAAGAAACAATAGACCACCTAATCTCAGGCTGTTCTGTGCTTGCCCCAAATGAATATAAAAATCGCCACGATAGAGTTGGGCAATATTTACATTGGGCAATGTGCAAACATTATGGAAAAGCTGTAAACAAACACTGGTATGAACATCATCCAGCACCGGTTACAGAAATAGAAGATGTAACCATTCTATGGGATTACACCATCTACACAGAGAGAAAAATTGAAGCAAACAGGCCAGACATTATTGTTAAAAACCAGAAGGAGAAAACTTGTCTATTAATTGATATGGCTTGTCCAGCGGATTGTAACATAGCAATCAAGGAATTTGAAAAACTGTCAAAATATAAAGACCTGGAAATTGAAATAGAAAAAATGTGGAAATTGAAAACAAGAGTTGTGCCAGTGATAGTAGGTGCACTTGGAATGATAAAAAATGGAACAAAACAACACATTGAAATAATCCCTGGAAACCCCAGCTAAAGAGATATGCAAAAAATTGTCTTATTAAGTACAGCCCACACACTAAGGAAAACTTTATCTATGTAACGCTAGGGATGATAGGGAAGATAGAAAAACATGAAATGGAGTCATAACAACACGCCACTACCTGCATTAGGTTTCCCCGCAGACTTGGTTGGTAGTGAGACCAATGCAGAAATCGAAATATGATGAAAAATGACATAATAATAATAATAACAATTTAAAGATAATATAATAATAATATACTAATAATTTTTATTGCAATAAAACAATAATAATAATAGTATAATAATAATTATAATAATAAAATAGTAATAATAATATTATAATAATTTATATTGAAATAAAATAATTTAAAAATAATATAATAATAATACAAAAATAATTTTATTGAAATAAAAGTATAATAATAATAATAATAAACCTGAAATAAAATTAGACTTGGTAGGTAGTGCGACCATAGTAGAAATCGAAATATGATGAAAAATGACATAATAATAATAAGACCAGTGTTTGCTAACTAGAAATTACCAAGTACACATATGAAAAAAAATTGTGTTAACCTCTATTCCAGATTCTGTGTTAAATATCCAGAAACATTGACTGTCTTGTATCGGATAGCATGGAGTTGGCACCCAATGAATATAAAACTCAACACGAAAAAGCGGGCCAATATCTGCACTGGAAAATATGCAACTTTTATGGGAAAGAAAACTGCAAGAAACTGGTTTGTATATTACGCAGATCCGCTTAAGGCATTAAAACCTATAACATTTTTATAGGATTTTACAATACACACAAACAGAAAATCAAAACTCATCGCCCAGACATCGGAAATCAAAGGCCACAAAGAACATAATGTACTCTCTTATAGACATAGCAGTCCCTGAAGATTGTAATCTATTTTGGAAGATATTAAAAAATATCAAATTTAAAAAGATCTTAATGTAGTAATCTAAAAAAAAGTGGTACATGAGGACATCAGTAATTTCAGTAGTGGTTAGAGCACTCGGGTTGATTGGAAAAGGTTCTGATAGACTCACTGAATGGATTTCTAGTAGCCCATGCCTTAAATAAGTACAAAAATTCTACTTACAAGTACAATTCGCAAATTTCATAGGGCTTTATCAATATAAAATGTGAGTTTTTTGTTTTTTTTTAAATAAATATGATCAGTGAAAAATGTCGTTCGGTCTCTAATTGGGAGTTGGAAGAAAAGGTGAATACAAAAAAATTAAAAGAAATAGTAATAATATTGCCCAGTCAGTCATGTCTCGAAAGAGACATGATCGCCCAAGTGTGTATCACGTATGGCACTTAACTGACTGAGTGAAGAAGTATGTCCGAGTAATGAGTCTACATCCAAAAAACTCCAAATTAATATTCACCAACTTACTGACCAACTAACTCCTTACTAACTCCCTGACAACCACTCAACCCCACAACTACTCAAACCCTGCCATAATCTGTCTAGGCAGGATTATATGTACACATCAGGCGAGTCCATTCTTATGTGCAAAATGGAATAATCCCTAACAATAATGATAATAATATGGAAAAATAAGGGTTAGCCATTGATCTGTCGTGTCTTTTTATCGAAGGATCGACAAAAAAAATAAATAAATAAACGGGAGAGAAAAATGTCATTTATAACCTATTAAATTTTCAAACATGTAAAGCTGTCGAAATTGTAGAAAATCATTGTTTACCGGTGAAACTGTTGCAGAAAGGAAGGAAAAGAACGGCAAGAATAATGCAGGAATGATTAACACCTAGAGTCAGAGGACATTTGCATGGCATCTTATGCTGCTGGTTTTGGTGGACTGTCCCCAAATAAATTACTTGATATTAAGATCATATTTGTGAAATACTGGATTAAAGAAATATTTTTTTTATGGTCATATCGCTCCAAGCAAGGCATTTTACTGCCACTGTTTTGTAGGGGGTTACATAGGAGGAAAGTTATGAGAAAGATTTACAGGTTATAGAAGGTCTCAGAAATTGGGTAAGAGAAGGATGATTGTGGCCATAAAGTGAGGGATCAGTTTATATATTGATTGTAATGTAGAATTGATCCACCACTTTATCTCTGCATTATAATAGCATAGAATTTGTTTTATAATCATATTGCCCCAAGCAAGGCATTTTACTGCCACTCTTTTGCAGGGAGCTACATAGGAGAATAGCGATGTGAAAGAGTGACAGGTTATAGGGGGTGTCAGGAAGTGTGTAAGAGAAGGATGAGAATACCGATGAGAGTGGAGTGGATGGAGAAAGGAGCATGAGAGAGAGAGGATGCAGGTTAGTGAGATAGGAGATGTCTATTGACTTTACATTTAAATTCTAGGAGATTATAGCTGTCGGGAAAGCAAGTAAATGGAATGGAATTCCATAGGCGGGAAGTGCGAGAAAAGAAGCTACTGGAATAGAATTTGCGTTTACAATTCATTGGTTTCACAGTAAAAGGGTGGGACCTATTTACTAATCTTGTGGCTCGTGCAAATTCATGTATGGTGGGTATCAGTGAGCTAAGTTAATCGGAGCAGAAGCCGGGAAAATATTTGTAGACGAGACACAGGGAAACCACATTTCCCCGGTGGGAAATTGACTGTATCTGAGCTGCCAAGTCTATATAAAATAATATTTTAAATGTCAAATCTAAAACAATCGACACTATTACGACGGTATAATTTTAGATTTCCCGCTCTTCAATTCTAACTTCTGTTAATATTATTAATAACTAGCAGTATAGCCCGGCGTTGCTCGGGAGTAATGGAAGCTTTAAAACTAATCCATGGTCCTGGAGCTCAGACTCTTTGGACGTTGACACGAAAGACTAAAAAGCAATAGTTGTTTTCAGTCAAAGCGAAACCGTCAAAGCGAAAATGAATGGATGTAAGTCAAATTTTGATTTCTGCTATTGATGTCAAATATGTTTTCCATCGCAAAATCAATTTTGAATGCTAAATAAGTCCTCTGAGTAAACGGTATCACGGCTGAGATTAAGAACTACAATTATACCTATTTAAAACCCGAACCAAAAACCAAAATATAAGTACTGAAAACCTGAATTTGATAAGACCCGATAGGATGTCAGGGTATCAACTTCAAATATCGGATACAAATAAGTCATCCAAGGATAAACTAACCTAAGTAAGTCCATGAAAACTTATCGTACCCGCCGGGAGTAAAATTGGAGAAAATGAGCTATGTTGAAGGAGGTCACTGTTTGGAATATTAATTTGAAGCACTCTTTCGAAATTATTTCTCAGTTTGGATTTCAATTAATGTCATTTGGGCCCGTCAAAAAGGATCCCAAAATATCGATATCAATGTGTCATCCAAAATGAGTTAACATATATATATATATATATATATATATATATATATATATATATATATATATATTGATGTACGTATTATTGTGAATATAACATTAAGACAAAAAAAAATACAACAAAATATTCTAAAGTAGTATATATATATATATATATATATACACAAAAAATTAAGGCAGGAACGTTATTTCAGGCGAACCATCATCAGCTTCCGTCGTTATTGCACAAAGGATTTTACACGAATTCGTACAATAAAGACGGAAGCTGATGATGGTTCACCTGAAAAAAGGCCTATATTTCCGATTTACCATGAAGTTACGTGTCTGCCTTAATCGACGTGTCAATTTATCCGTTAAATTTGAAACTTTTTAAAAATCTTCAACTTGCACTTGATAGGACGCAGTTAGTGTCGAAATAAAATGGCTACTTTTGTGGTGATATTATAACATATTCTTGTTAGAAATTCTGTATAAATATTAGTGGCTTTACTTTGTATTGAGCAGTTTTTAAGAATACTGTTTCTTTGGATACCGAATTTTATTCCATACATATCTCTCCTATACTTATATATATATATATATATATATATATATATATATATATATATATATGATATTGTAGAATATCTAAATTGTTTTCTAAATTATATTATTCTGTTAAATTAAATAAATAAATTTAATATTGAGTTCTTTTTGAGTTCGTTCGTCTCTATCGGAATTTACCTGACTTATATACCAAGTATTCTACGTTATATATATATATATATCGTGTGTATGGCGCACTTTTTTGTGTACCATTAGTAGTAATTTACTACTAATTCTGTTGATGTAATATATATATATATGCATAACTATTTTTATTATAATAGTGAGGATATATAATTTTTCACTACTCGACGACATAATTATTGCAAAAATTATCAGGCACTGTTAAAGAGCAAACACGTGACAAGAGCTTTCATAACTAGTCTATTAGTCAGTTAAGTGCCTTACGTGATACACGTATGGGCGATCATGTCTCGAAAGAGATATGACTGACTTGGCAGAATATTTTCCCGCAGTAGATTACCATTACTTTCTACATTAGACTAGTTGCTGCCAACCAAGGTTATAGAACCCAATCTGTCCTACCATTTAACTCATAACTGGAGAATAATTTGATTGATTAGTATCTTTACGAAAGGCATTTGCACGTAAGTAAATGCAACGAACTCAACTGGAATTGGAACTCAGCTGCCTGATTTCTCGTTCCGAGACGATTTCCACTGCACCACAACAAAATTTGCTAACTAAAGAGAATGAACTAAACCGACGCTGCCTCGCTATTGTCTCTCTCTCTTCATGAGCATTACAGGAGGGTTATATATACAGACGCATACAGCAGTCTTTATTACAATAGAGGGGATTAATTGGCAATGATCACACCGCATTTTGTGTCCAGTGGCAATATTATGCGATTTAGGCTTTACATAACTCTTTTGAAATCTGTTGGTTGTTACGCATCCATGTATTTTCTTAAATTTTGAACACTTCACATAAGATATTTTTTATGGCATATCAACCTCGGCGGGTCATTTATTGCCAACTAAATTTTTATTTATTGCTGGTAATTCCTTTTTCTTTCAACAATTTATTGTTGTTTTTTGTCTAGTAAAGTCTAGTAATACTTTTTTTCTTTTCGAGTATCAAGATTCATTATGTATTTGTTTTTAAGGACAGGGTCCCCCAAGTCCTACCCTTTTATTTAACCCATAACTAGAGGGAATGGACGGATTAATAACTTTCCCAAGGGTACCAGTGCTTAAGTGAATGCAGGGTATTCAACTAGAATTCGAACTCGGCTTACTGATTTCTCTTTCCGAGACGATATCCACTGCACCACAACGCACATCCGTCACTAAACGCTTACAGCACCTGGTATTCCCAAGCGGTCACCCCTCTAAGTACTGACCAGGCTCAACGTTGCTTAACTTCGGTGATCGAGCGAGAACCGGTGTATTCAACGTGATATGGCCTTAAGCCTTCTGAAATCTGTCCTGGAATTCCTATTAAGAAGAAATGAACAATGTCAAATGTAAAATTGAAAACAAAACGATCAAAGTCAGAACCAAATAAATCGAATATTTTCATTTCGTCATCTCTTTTGATATTATCTTAATTTCAATACAATAATAAAAATACAAGTTTATCAATATACAGAGAATTACAAGAATTAATTTTAAACATTATGTGAAAAATTAATGCAGAAAACATAACTCAATGCAATCTATGTAATTAAATAACTTCCCTAAAAAGCATTAAATACGATGTAAAACTGATCTTTGAAAGACATAAGAAATAAAAGAACGATTCTTCTGCCATAACCAATTATAGAAAATAAACATTTGAAATCCCCTTCTTTGAATTAATATTAACAAAGATGTGGAAAACATCATGAAACTTACATAAATATCTGCAAAGAAAACGAAGCTGACATAGCAGGGAAGTAGGTTTTTAAAATCTTATCAGGTAAAATAGAAGTTGATTATTAATTCTATTTGTAGAGGATACAGATATATGATTGGCTGGATATGTATGGATGTACACATATGCAAAAGTATATATATATATATATATATATATATATATGATTGGTTGAATATGTATGGATGTACCCATATGCAAAAGTATATATATATATATATATATATATATATATATATATATATATATATATTTAAAAAAATCTTCTCATCCCAAGCAAGGCATTCTACTGCTACTGATGCGCAGGGGATTACATAGGGGAAAGTGATGAGAAAGGGGGCTAGTTATGGGAAATGTCAGGAGGAGGGTAATAGACGGATGAGAATACCGAGAATAGGGGTGGAGTAGAGGGAAAAAAGAGATTGAGAGAATGTATTATATATATATATATATATATATATATGAAAAATTGGAATGAACTTTTGTAATGTGTTTCATCCTCCGTTAAGGCTTCATCGAACTGGGTTTGTTTACGAATCTATCTATCTATCTATCTATCTATCTATCTATCTATCTATCTATCTATCTATCTATCTATCTATGTTGTCTATGCTTTAATATATATATATATATATATATATATATATATATATATTCTATACTATAAAACTCTTCTAAAATACTAAAAGCTTCTGTTGGAACACCAGTGGTAGCTGCAGTTAAATCCACTCCATGAATCAGGTATTTTCCTGTGTCAATACCTGTGTCTTGAGTAAATGGTAAATGGTGTTCTTTAGTGTCACCATTTTCTCTATAACTTCTTTATACGATAAAGTTTCTTCATTAATCTTGCCGTCATCTCTTAAACAGACAATATTTTTAATATCTTCAATGTGTTTTTCATGTGTCATTTCTTTTATTTTTACCTTTTCCTTATCTCTTTTTGACTTTTCAATTATGATTTTTTAAAGTAAAATCCTGGATTGAAAAACCCCATAGCCTGTAAATCCAAGAGAAAGTTCTTAGCAATTTATGCTCCAAAATTGTGCGTTGTGGTGCAGTGGCTACCGACTTGGAACGACAAATCGACGGTGCTGAGTTCAAATTCCAGTTGAATTTTTTGCATTTACTTATGCACAAATACCCTTGGGAAAGGAATAAGTCTGTCTCTTCCTTCTAGTTATGTGTTAAATAATAGGACAAATTAGGTTCTATAGCCTTGGCTGGCAACCAGTCTACCGCAAAGAACAGTGGCAATCTACAGCGGAATAATCTTCTGCCCTTTCAGTCATGTCTTTCGTGTGTACCATCTATGGCCCTTAAGTGACTGACTCCAAAATTAGAGGAAGTACCTCCCCTATATTTCGTTTTTATTAGGACATTTCAATTAAACGTTTGAAAAAAATATTACTCCAGGAATTAATAATCAATTAAACTACAATGTCAATTTATCTTTTGCAGAAAAATTGATTGGAAATTAATATTTTTTATCTTATATTTCCTAGGTATATAAAAACAAAAAATGGACGCTGATATAACGGTGTAAAGGCAATTAATTCCCCACGAAGTTTAAGTCTGTTTCATTAAAAACAAAAATGAAACCGCTGTTTTTTGTCTTTTAGTTTTTAAAACTATCGCTTAAATTAAATGAAGACATACTTTTGATTTATAAATAGTTTTACGGAATTCATTGCGAAATATATACATATATATTTTTTTTTTTGGAAAGAAAAAGAAAAATTAAAAAAGTTAACTAAGAAAATAGTTTTGAATCGATCTTAACATTACCTGCGATTTGAATATTGTCTTTTTAACTGTTTCGGTATCTCGTCTAATTCGCTGTAAAGAAAAAACAAAAACAAATAAAAAACAAACAAACAAACAAACAAAAAACAGCATAATCTGATGGAATAAGGCCCCAAACGTAATGAAAACGAAGTTTTTCCATCAAAATATTCATATTATTAACAGGAAAGATCAAATATGTTTTAATTTTTTTTTTTTGAATTTTAATCCTTTTTAACACGTTTGAAATTTTGGTAAAAAATCATATTTGATTTTGCTCATTGGGTAACCAAATCGTTACGACAGTTTACAATGAATAATGTAATATTACGTAACTCAATTTTTTTCGATGAAAAACACATTAATTTGAAATTCTTGCAAAAAGCAAATAATTTTCGAATTTTAATGTAACTTTCAGGACTTATTCACAAATAAATTAAATTGTTTTCAAAATTTTTTTTACAAAATTTTTATGAAAGCATTTTTAAAAATCTGTGACTCTTTCCATTCTATTTAAATTCATAAAACTTTAAGAAATTAAATTTTGTAGTGAAAATTAGTTTTATTCTCTAAACGCTGGACTCTTGGGGGAATATAAATAATCTATTATTATTTTTTAAACATTTGCCGTTTTCCCGAAAATCAGCTCCAAATATTAAAATAAAAATGCAATAAAACTTCCATTAGTTTCTGATTTGATTTTAAAAATAATATTTATTAAGGATATTATAGACTCAAGAAATTTTTTTCGATGAATAATAAAGTTTTAAAAGAATTGTTTTAAATTTTTCTTTTTAATTATATTAATTTATAAATTTTATTTTTATAATTTCTACACAATTTTTTGGCGGAGAGGTTATTAAATTATTAAGTGAAGACTATATTTACTAATCAAAAATTGAAAAGTTTAATACAAATCGTCGAGCCATTGTATTTTTAAAATAATTAATTTTTTTTTTTTGGTATTTGAAGTTTTTTTTTTTGCATGATAATTACTGTGTTAAATTAAAAGGTCATTTGCTTCACGGTTTTTTCCCTTTACAGGAAAAATAATAATTGTACTATTATGTCAATTCTGGTCAACCATATTTAGCTTATCTCGCTATCGATCTGTCATCACAATCAGTTATGGCAAAGGTCAGAAAGATCAAGGATGCGTGATTAAGAAATAGTTTATTTTAAATTTCATGCTATAAATAATATTTTTGTAAATTAGATTAATTTAACTTCAAATTTGCTAATTTTCTAAAAAGTACGTGTCGTAGATGTATATTTCATTTTTACAAGATGTTTTAAAACTATGAAATAATTTTTGTTTACAAATGTTTCGATCATTCAAAAATGGCTGAAAAAATGAAAATCTTTCTAAAATCTTAAAATTTTAAATTTCAATCAATATGATTTCTGTTTGAAATACACCAGAGTATTTTGCCTACTGGAAAAAGTAAATTTAATCATTTAAAGTTCAGTTAAATCTAAAATAAAAGTTAAAAAAAACCCATTTTATCTTAAAAACTCCAATTTAAAAGTTAGGTATCGAAAATGAGCAGAGGTACCTACTGTACTTAAATAATTTTAAAGTAAAATTTATAAAGCATATTATTTCTTATAAATAAATAAATTATAAATATTATATGTGGAGTATTTTATATGTTTATATTTTCTAGTATTTTATAGAAATCAGTTTTAAATTGTTTTAAATTCAGTTTATTTCTAAGCATGAAATAATCATACCTGATCTTTTACTTAAGTTAACACCGCAATCATCTACGAGATATTAATTAATTTAATTTCAATTGTAGGTCCCACCCTTTTACAGTTAAACAAATAAGATGTAACCGTAAATTCTACTCCAACAGCTTCTTTTCTCGCGCTTCCCGCCTGTGGAACTCGCTTCCACAACTCTGCTTTCCCGACAGTTACAATCTCCAGGTATTTAAATGTAGGGTCAATAGACACCTCCTATCACACTAACTCCCAATTATTCTCAGAACACTCTCATCTACCCAACCCTCATTCTCAGTATCCTTACCCGCATATCACCCACCCTCTGACATTTCCTATATTTAATCATCCTTTCTCCACTCTACGTAGCCCCCTGCGCAGTAGTGGCAGTGACATGCCTTGCTCGGGGTGAAACGCTTATAAAAAAAAAAAATATCCACAAATAAAAGAATATATTTTGTGCGTGGTTTTATGATATCATGCTTCAGCTATCTACACCTGACCATAAGACTGGTTTACAAGTTTATCTATCTATCTATCTATCTATCTATCTATCTATCTATCTATCTATCTATCATTTCAAAATTTCTAATGATTACGAATCTAATAATAGTAATCTATCAATCTATGTCAATATTTTGATTTGTTTCTCTCTATATGTATTTACAGACGGAAAATTGTTTTCACAAGGTCATGTTCACGGAGAAATAATTAATGTTGTTCATTGCACTATGGCTGAAGTGGTTGATCAGTTAAAACATGTCCAACGTGTACATAGTACATAAGCTAGTTGGCCGCTGTGAGGTAACTTTGAGTCTTTCTCAGACAGTTTATTGGTAAGAATAAGTTTTCACAATGACAAACAATATCTGGGCGCTCCTATAGCGTGAGGTCTACCTCAATATAACGTCTACAGCACCGAGGTCTACTATGCACCTCCCTTCACGTGGCCATCAGATCAGACATTCACAAGAAAATGCAAAGTGTAGGTAGTCAGCTGATCACATCTTGGTCATTTTTGATGGAAGATGATAAGGAAAAATTTCTGTGATCATTTTGTGCCATTCCTAGAACATATACGAAGTGTTTACCCCTAAAATAAATATATGTATAATATTTGATAGCGTGTTTATTTTTACTTCACTATATTTGATATAAATAGCAAATAGATATATAAATATTAATATATGGTTTTATTAAATATATATACACATACAATATTATATCATAGTTCGATGTTGCGGTAGATCCCACGCTACAGGAAGTAGACCTCACGCTATATTTAAGTAAACCTCACGCTATAGCCGAAACGGGAGTTAGATCTCACGCTATTTTCAAAACGGGAGGTAGATCTTCCGCTATAGTGAAGTAGACCTCACGCTATAGCTGGAACAGGAGGTAGACCTCACGCTATACTGACGTAAACCTCACGCTATATTCAAAACGGGAGGTAGACCGCGTGTTATATTGAAGTAGTCTTCAGGCTATAGTCGAAACGGAAGTAGACCTCACTCAATATTGAGGTATACTCGAAAATTTTTAAATAAGTGCTTTTAATTACCAATAGTATGTGACAATTGATGTGGCAATTAAAAGAAGTCAATAAAACACCTATCGTAAAATGGGAAATAATAATAATAACACAGAACTTGTTAATCTTTACATGTCATGTTTTTTTTTATGTTTAATTACAGGAAAATTGCAAATTATTAAATTTTTAAAAATAAACCTGCTAAACAAAAGTAGCGAAATAATTCCATCTGTTATAATCCCCTAATATTTACCCTAAAGTATAGTTAATTTATTTTCTAATATATCTAAATCCCTTCATCTATAATCTACTCACTACCATAAATTTATTGATTCTCTCCTCTTCTGTTAATTAATTTGTTTCGGTTGTCAGATAGATTAATTAGTAGGTTAACTACATAAGTTTAACATACATTATCTTTTTAACCTTCTAGGGCCATTCGTATCATATTTGATACAGTATTTCCCTATAAGGAAACATTTGGTATTTCCCTATAAGGAAACATTTGGTATTCATTGACTGAGCAGTCAGTACTGCTTTCATTTGAAATTTATAAAATATTTCTCTTAACCCTCTAGGGCCATTCGTATCATATTTGATACAGTATTTCCCTATAAGGAAACATTTGGTATTTCCCTATAAGGAAACATTTGGTATTCATTGACTGAGCAGTCAGTACTGCTTTCATTTGAAATTTATAAAATAATTCTCTTAAAAAATTTTTCAGGAAAATATTTCTTTCAAGGCTTGTTTTCATACTGTATCAAATATGATACGAATGGCCCTAGAGGGTTAATAATATAATATGATTAAGGCTTCTACTTGTCATAAAGTGAGGGATCAGTTCTATATTGTTATGAAGTAATAAACAGATCCCCCACTAATTACTACTTAACCCTCTAGGGCCATTCGTATCATATTTGATACAGTATTTCCCTATAAGGAAACATTTGATATTTCCCTATAAGGAAACATTTAGTATTCATTGACTGAGCAGTCAGTACTGCTTTCATTTGAAATTTATAAAATAATTCTCTTAAAAGATTTTTCAGGAAAATATTTCTTTCAAGGCTTGTTTTCATACTGTATCAAATATGATACGAATGGCCCTAGAGGGTTAATCCATGTATTATATTTTTAACACTTTACCGTCTTTATCACTTTTTGCCACTTTAAGTAATAACAGCTTAAAGAAAATCCTGTATCCGTTTCACGAATACACACGAAATATTTTCAGACATGTTAAGATGCGTATGTATACATTGAATTGTTTCATTACCGACGCAGAAAAAAGTCTGGATTTTCAAGTCATCTCAATATTCCATTTCTTTATATATAATGATTCCTAATAGAAATAATAGTTCAATGCCTGACGAGGTGCTAATAATAATATTACTATATGATATGATCTATATAATGATAAACATTTATAATAGAAATATTACTATATATAATGATCGAGCACTCTTAAAACAATGACTAAAAGTTGTAGAACGCTAACTCATTAGTTTGTACTACTTCTAATATATATATATATATATATATATATATATATAATGGATGGATATATATATATATATATATATAGTAACATTTTTATTATACGTGTTTATGATAAAAACATAGTTTATTGCAACACAAGTGCCGTTGTGTTTTGGTGACAACTTATTGCCACTAACTTATTTTTTATGTTAGGTATCATTATATATTCAAACTTTAAAATACCACAATTGTTACCATATCCAGACAATGTGATGGAGGGAATTTATTGGGGGTTTTCTCAATTAAACAATAGAAGACCAGGTTACGATGAATAGGACGAATTAGATTATGAAAATAACAGTTAGGAGTAGAGTATTAAAATGACGTGAAAGCCCAGACCCTTTGAATGTCAGTAATTAAGCAATTGAATGTATGCAAGCCGCATTCACCCTAGTCGGGTTAAGCCAACATCCTCCCTGATGGAGAAAGTTCCATTAGGATTTGTTTAAGGCCAGGGTCCCAAGTCCTGCTCTGTTATTTAACCCATAACTGAAGGGAAGGGACGGATTAATACCTTTCCCAAGTGTACCAGCTCGTAAGTGAATGGAGGGCATTCAACTGGAATTCGAACTCGGGTCACCGATTTCTCTTTCATCCAATGCCCCACAACGCACATCCGTCAATAAACGTTTATAACACCTTGTATTCCCAAGTGGACACCCATCTAAGTAATGACCAGGCTCAACGTTGCTTAACTTCAGTGATCGAACGAGAACCGCTGTATTAAATGTAATATGACCGTAAGCAATTGAACGCATGCAGATATATCATAGCATGTCTGCAATGGTATCCTGTGTATTTGTGCAACGTTTACAGGATTTTTTAAAAGTTATTCATCACTTAAAGTTGTGAAAAAGTGATAAAGACGGGAAAGTGTTAAAAATATAATGTATAGTTCATTTATTTTCTAATATAACTAAATCCCTTAATCTACAATCTACCCACTAGCATAAATTTATTGATTCTCTCCTCTTCTGTTAATTAATTTGTTTTGATTAGCAGATAAATCACTTAGTAGGTTGGCTACATAAGTTTGACGTACTTTATATTTTTAACATTTTCCCTTCTTTATCACTTTTTCATCGCTTTAAATAATAACAACTTAAAGAAAATCCTGTAACCGTTTCACGCATACACACGATACCTATGCAGACATGATAAGATATATGTGTATACATCCAAATATTGAAAGGGACCTGCTTTTTACGTCATTTCAATTCCCTACCCAACTTATACTTATTATCTAATTACTTTTAACCATCATGACCTAACCTTCTATTGGTTCATTGTGACAATCCCTCCGAAATTTCACCTCCCACTTAATTGTCTAGGTATGGTAACAATTGTGCAGTTTGTAAGTTTCTATATATAATAATTCCTAACTGAAATAATATTTCACTGCCTGACGAGGTGATAATAAGCAAGCACCGAAAAATGACGGCGCTTGTTTTGCAGTAAACTATGTTTTTATTATGAACACTTATAATAAAATTTTATATATATATATATATATATATATATATATATATAATCAGAACACGAAATATTCTTAGTGTCTTTATTTAAATTTTGATTTATTTTCATTGTTGTCTGACATCGGGATCTGTACTGTTCAAATCGATGGATTTTAGGCGCTTCCGTCTTTTATAAAATTTCTTTTCTAAAAATGAGTTCTGGGATTTAAATTTTATGTAGAATATCATAGGAAGGTTATTGCAAATTATAAGAAGATTATAGCAGATTATATGAATAAAATGCCAATAGCTTCGATGTGATTTAAACTTGGCCACGACGATCAAACAAAGTTGAATAACACCTTATAAACGCAAATCTTTCTCATACTCTTGAAACATTTATATCTTAGTTCCATATCCTAATGGAAACAAAGCAATCTTTTTTAATTTATTTTTCCGAATTCAATAGGATTTCTCGAATATTCTGAGCAGAAGATGAAAATAAATAAATATACTATTTAATAAGTAAATAGAACACCTTCTCAGATAAAAGTCAGTCAGTTACGTGCCATACGTGAAACACGCTTGGGCGATCACGTCTCGAAAGAGACATGACTGACTGGGCAGAAGATTATCTCGCAGTAGGTTACCATTGCTTTCTGCGGTAGACTAGTTGACAACCAAGGCTATAGAACCCAATCTGTCCTGTTATTTAACCCATAACTGGAAGGAATAGACGGATTAATACCTTTCCCAAGGGTATTTACGCGTAAGTGAATGCAATGAATCCAGCTGGAATTCGAACTCGGCTCCTCAATTTCTCGTTCCGAGCCGATATCCACTGCACCACAACGCACATCTCAAATAAAAGTATCTACTGAAATAACGTTTTATTTATTAATTCTGTAAGTTCTTTAGAAATTGCCTTGTTTACTTTAGGATACGAAACATAGCAGTTAATGATGACAAACGAATGAGTAGATCACTTAACGAGAAACATCGATGCTGTTCGAAATTCTATTAAAATCGTCCAATGATTAACAGCAACAATAATAGTTTTCGGAGATGGATAAATGCTACGCAGTTTCATTTGAAAGGTTAAAGATTAGAAAAATTTCTGTTCCTTAATTGCCAAAACTGTCGCATTCAGTTCAGCAAAGCGAGAGAGCAGAGATTTCATTGAATGTTTTAAACAAATGCGATCAAGATGCTGGAGACTTTCTGAGACGCACTACAACTGGAGACGAAACTTGGCATTATTAGAATGATCCTGAATACAAAGCTAAAACAAATTACTGGCTACACGAATATTCAAAAGATTCAAACAAAACAAAAGCAACCCAGAAAGTTGTTGTGACAGTATATTATTTTTGATTTATTTTAATTTGAAATTTTTGACTTATTACGAAATTGTTTTCAGAAAATTCGATAAAATTTTAGCAAAACATAAATCGAAAAAAATATCAGGAAATTATTTTTTACCATAACCCTACACATTCTTCAAATTCTACAATTGAAAACCTAATACATAAATACATAAGGGTGGTGTTCAATTGAGACCTATTTTATCTGTGATAGGGTCTTTGGCGTGGCTAAATATTACAATCATTTTGGAATTTTGGAACAGTAAAACAAATTCTGTATTAGGGATTCGTTCGAGTTCTTCGACTTTATACAGCGTTAGCTATTAACCAACTAATTTATATTTTCTTATGAGATTTTTTAAATGTGTTTCTTTAGCTGAGACTATTGATATATGAGCTGATTCCTTATATCATAGACAGGTGTCTCCTCCTGTTATTCCTGAGAAGATATTTATCGAACTGACACAATTTGCCACAATGTCCGTGGAATTTAGTTTCGGTGATATCATGTATAGACAAATTCATAGGGTTTCAATGAGTTCTCCATTGGGACCCATTTTAGCAAACATCTTTGTTGGATTCATGAGGAGGGTGTGTTATCTAAATCTAATAAACCTTATGTTTATTTTCGTTATGCAGATGATACATTTTATCATTTTAATCATGAGATTGAAGCCTCTTGTTCCTCAATAATATGCTGCTTTAAAATTTACACAAGGGAAGGAGATTAATTTTTCCCTTCCCTTTCTTGATGTTTTGGTGAGCAGATCTTGCTCCAGTTTTCTTATTTCAGTTTACTGAAAACAGACATTTAGTGGTTTGTATGACAAGTGGTCTTCTTTTTGTCCCCTAAAATGTAAAATTAACCTAATTATGACCCTTTCTCATAGGGCCTTGATAATTCGCTCTAAAAACAAGTTGGTTGATGAACTCATGTTTATTACTACCACTCGCTGAAACAATGTCCCTTCATTTGGTATTTTCCAGTTGGTAATTAGGAATAAGGTATAGGAGTTCAACAAAATTAAACCAGCTATAGTACAAAGATGATCTATATACCAACGCCTCCCTTGTTAGTGATTGATTTGCTAAGTAAATTTCTGTTGCATTTCGACACGGTTGCTTTGCTATTAACGCACGTGTAGTGTTTTCTGCTAAAGCTGTCTATTTCTCTATACGAAAGGATGGTCTTCCCCAATACTATAGTAGTTCTTTGATTTATTCGATTAAATTACGGATTCCATTACATAGGGAGAACTATTCAAAGACTGAATTCTAAAATTAAACAACACGTACCTACAGAAATCCGTAATTTGAACTATTCTTCCTCAGATAGGCTGGCCAACACATACGGGTTTTCTGTTGCATAAGACCTTATAAATAATCATAACTGTGCCGTTTATTTTAGTGCAGAGTCATTTTTTAGTCTACCAACGCTCTCTCTTGATCAACTCTCTGCCTCCGAGCTGAGCGGAACCCAAACGAGGCTTTTCCGAAGCGTAGAGTCTCGTTTGGAGTGATTAGAGAATAGTTCAACCATGCCTTAAATAGGGACTACGGATATCTTTGGTTAATCTTAAGCGCTCAGAATCCACACTTTAATTGACCTTGTGCCGCATCTATCTTGGTGGGAAGGTGGCACATACCAGTGCAGACTCATTCTCAAGTAAATCGCCACACTCTCTTGATCAACTTTCTGCTTCTGAGCAGAGAGGGAGATAGACGAGGTTTCGCCAAAGGGTAGAGTCTCGCCTGGGCTGAACAAACAAAAGCCGGACCCAGCCTTAAGCTAGGTCTACTGGATATTTTTGGCTGAGTTTAAGAGCTCGGAATTTCTGTTTTAATTGATCTTTTGCTTTAGTGGAAAGGTGGTAAATACTAGTATGGACTGTTTCATTATCGCAAACACTGCCACACTCTTTTGTTCAAATTTTTGCCTCCGACTAGAGAGGAATCCTTACGTTGCTCCACCGAAGGGTAGTCTTGTTTGGAGTGAACAGAAACATTAATTGACTTTGTGTTGCATCCGCCTTGGTAGGAAGGTGGTAAATACAAGAGTTGGACGTATTCTCTATTCCTAGCTTGCCGCACTCAAATTACCACCTCAAAGTGTTGAAGGCCATCTACATTCAATCTTTAAAGCCCTCACTTTATAAACAGAAAAAGTATATAATTGGCCCCCAACTTATTTCCATTTAAGAATTTTTTTCTCTCTAAATCTTGTCTTTTTTCTTAAAACGATAATTATTTCTTTAGGAACCTCGATTTAGCTCCGTTGAGTGGGGGTCGAAACCGGTTAGCTAGCGCGTTTTTCAATTTTATTTTTTAAATAAATTTATCATCATGAGTGGTAATAAAATTTAAAAAGAAATTATTCGTGCCAGTTATGAAGTTTTGTACCACCAACCGTATTTTCAAATATATATATATATATATATATATATATATATATATATTAAATTAAAAAAAAGAATGAGCATATAGGCAGAATCCTAAAAACCAAATCCTAATATTATTAATTTTATGAATATTAAAAGGATCCAGGTAGAGGGTTCGATGTAAATAGTATTATTTATTAACACAGCCAAATATGTATAGAATATTAAAGAAATTCCGAATTCTCCATTCGCTGACGAGCTATTTCAGCGAGAAATTTCTCGCTTCTTCAGCAACGATCAAAAAACAAACAAATATTAAAACAAAATATCTATTAATATAAATTAAATTAATTACTAAGATATATATATATATATATATATATATATATATATATATATATATGCTTCTAGGAAGAGTGATTGATAGTCAAGAAGATCATTTTTGGCATTGCACCTCGTCTCCTATGAACAGCTGTTGTAATACTATCATGACATCCATCTCCGTTATCTTTACACGTTGCTGGGCTACGAGAAGCAAGAGCTAGGAGGGAGGTTTCATCACGTATTAGCAATGATTTCAATTACACACACACACGCACGCACACACACACACACACACACACACACACATATATATTCTAACGCTAAGTCTCTACCGGCTACATCACAGTAATTCCTTGTTGGATGTTTCACGAAATCGATTGACGACAATCTGTGTTCTGTCCGTTTTTTGTCCCTAGTAGGTCATATATTAATGTGTATTGTGAGTGTGTTTGCAGTTTGTGTGTGATAATTACTAGATAAAGATTATCAGTCAAATAATCAATATATATATATATATGTGTGTGTGTGTGTGTGTGTGTGTGTGTGTGTGTGTGTGTGTGTGTGTAATTTCTATAAAGATAATATTTGAAACAAAAAGTAAACATTAATACCGACTGAGATAGATAGATAGATAGATAGATAGATAGATAGATAGATAGATAGATAGTAAATAAACATGATTTTACAGATAGATAGATAGATAGATAGATAGATAGATAGATAGATAGATAGATGTAAACATGATTTTACTTTTAGATAGATAGATAGATAGATAGATAGATAGATAGATAGATAGATAGATAGATAGATAAAGATGTAAATTTTACAGATTTTACAGATAGATAGATAGATAGATAGATAGATAGATAGATAGATAGATAGATAGATAGATAGATAGATGTAAACATGATTTTACAGATAGATAGATAGATAGATAGATAGATAGATAGATAGATAGATACGAACAGACTGGGATAGATAGATAGATAGATAGATAGATAGATAGATAGATAGATAGTAAACATGATTTTAAACAGATTTTAGATAGATAGATAGATAGATAGATAGATAGATAGATAGATAGATAGATGTAAACATGATTTTAAACATAGATTTTAGATAGATAGATAGATAGATAGATAGATAGATAGATAGATAGATAGATGTAAACATGATTTTACAGATAGATAGATAGATAGATAGATAGATAGATAGATAGATAGATAGATAGATAGATAGATAGATAGATAGAAAAATCCCTTTAATAAATGTTTACGAATTACCGATATCTACATTGGTCTATTAGTTATATCACGTTTAATTCATTTTAGAATTTTGATCGGTTCCATATGCAAAAAGTTTATCCAATTTTGGTAGGCAGTCACAATATCTTTAACTGATAATCTATAGAATATCCTCTGCCATGTCCTTGCGCCAATCTTAGTAAATGTTTTGCTGTCTGCCTCTCTATATATGTATGAGTGTTTGTTTGTGTGTATGTGAAAAGCCTATGTTGTGATGACCAACATACAACTTGCTAGAACCTAAAACCTTAGACAAGAAAATGTTCCGACCAAAGAGAGAAAAAGAGAAAACGGCACAAAGCCCAGATTATGAGAACATAAAAAACAAAACGGTTCACCAGGTTAACACTTAACAAATCACTACTCGAGTCGTTCTACAAGTTTCACGCTGTCGCGATCTTCGATGAGAACAGAACGAAAAGAAGGAGGTGTCTACCCATAACCATAACAGACCTCACCCAATCGGTCACGGAAAATTAAAAAAAAAAACGTTTATAATGCCTGCCCTCACGAGCAAAAAAAAAAAATAGACAAAGAAAAAAGATGCAGGTGGGCCTACATAGGCATGGTGACTTTTTCTGACCCACACCTTGTTAAGGTGTGGGTCAGAAAAAAATAGGGTGGTTGTGGAAAAATATTAGTCAGGTAACGAGTGAAAAAGCCTTCTTTCAGTTGATTTCTCCTCATAGATCGCTAGACCATGAAACTCGAGTAACGAGTCAGTCTGCTTTTTGTTACGTATATATATATATATATATATATATATATATATATGTGTGTGTGTCGTTCTTATGATTTTGCGTGTGAGGAAGAGAGAGGACTGAACGGCCTTGTAGATATTTTTTACATCAGTTTTAGATTCATGCAAGACTGGATAAAATCTCTTGCTAGAATTACCGAGTGTTTTCTTGCTAGCTTCTCTGATGCAGGCTAATCTCCCATAATCCGACCTAATGGACAAGGATGAAGTTAGTCAGGCCAAGCTTTCACGGAAAGATGGCCTCAATCTTTAAAGCGAACAGAGATGGACCTCGCCGCCCTTTTACAACATTGGCTGACGGAAGGGGAAGGCAACGGCAAAATTGAACCTCTTGCGTATGGATCACTTTCCCTAGAAGCGATTATTTCCGGTTTCAGGCCTTCGACTTGAGCCGAGGCAAACTTCACATGAATTATGCAATGCAAAAGAAACAAAAAGATCAATATTTACCTCTTCAGTTTGTTTTCTTCTAAAACTAGTCAGCATTCTTCTAATTTGAGGTTGAAAACTTTCTTTAAGCCATTGTTGTTTCCTGTCTATATAAACACATACTGTCATACATACATGCTTAATTTTATATATCCACACACACATATACATACATAAATACATATGTATATGGCAAATCTAAAAAATTTAAAAAACATATGTATATATATATTTATATATACATGAATAGAATAAATAAAGAACAAGTAGGAAAAAGTGTCTTTAATCTAACATGTTACAATTGTAACAAGCTTCTTCAGAGTTTTAATAAGGACGAATGATTTAAAAATCTGAGTGACAATAATTATTATAACAACATAAGTAATATTATATAAATAAGAACCATATATATAAATGTTCATATAAATATTAGCTGTTAGAATCCTTAAATGAAATAATAAATTACTAAATAAGATGTAAAATTATTATTATTAATAATAATAATTATGAAAGAATTATAATCATAAAAAACTCTAAATTATATATAATGATAATAAGTAAGAAAACTATTACATTGTTAAGAATATAAGGAACTATAAATTATATATGATGATAGTAAGGAAGAAAACTATTACATCGTTAAGAATATAAGGAACTATAAATTATATATGATGATAGTAAGGAAGAAAACTATTACATTGTTAAGAATATAAGGAACTATGTATAACTTATTTAATAATATCTACGGGTATTTTGGATTCATTAATTATTATTTTCTGAAAAAATTTGAAAGTACAGAAATTTTTGTGTTTGTAGTTGGTAGTCATGTTATTAATATGCTTTCAAAATACTTCCTCCTTAAAGGGTTATGTTCTTTTTAAATTAAACTGGCATTTGAGAAATAAAGATTGTCTTTAAATGTCTTTAAACAACAGTAAATGCAGCAGAAGTACTACTTTATCCATATAATATTGGAAATTAAAAAAAAACAATAACAAAAACCCAATTACTATCTGATATATCGACGCTAAATTCAAATCATACAAAGGAAAAGAAGAATAGATATAACTTTTAGAAAAACTTGTCATTTTAAATGATACAAATAACCTTAATCTACTTAACAAAAAAGCGATTTAATGACGACATGCAGACATAGAAAAAATAGTTGCATAAGTTCTTAGACAGTCATTAATATAGATTTCTTTACACATTTGCCTCTTCCTTTCTCTCTTTCTTCCTCACTTCCCTACTTTCCTTGCAAATATTAAAATTAATAATTATGAATTACGCCCCTTTGATTTATTCTCCCTTCATTTTAATACTTTAAGTTTTTCAATTTACATGTAATCTTAGAATATTTAATTGTTTGCGTTTTATGAAGTACGCCCCGTTGATTTCTTCACCCTACATTGTAATATTTTTAATTATAATTTTAAATTTTAATTTTAATTTAAAGTTTTTATTTCAATTTTAGATTTCAATTTTATTCTTTTATCTACATGTTATCTTATAATATTCAAATTTTTACTTTTGTTATTAAAAAACAGCAACTTTAAAAGATTTAACTCCCATAAGAAATTAAATTCAAGTGAACTTTAATCGAGTGAACTTAAATTCAAAACTACTAAAAATTCAGATTGAAAAATGCACCTGATGATTACATAACGCAGGAAACTACGAGTCGTGCCATCGATGAAGAACAATACGTATATATATATATATATATATATATAGCTTTGTTCATACAACATTGAGCACTGTCTAATTAACACCTCAAAAATAATATATGTATGTACCTTCATATGTATATTTATTAATTCACGTAACAATACATAAGTATATATATATATATATAAGTCATAGTTTAGAAGATATACAAATTATATTTTCCTACAAAAGTGCACATTTTTCGACATCGAACAAAACAATGTCTCATCAGATTATCTACTACGTGATGAGACATTGTTTTTTCGATGTCAAAACAAAATGTACACTTTTGTAGTAAAATATAATTTGTACATGTTCTAAACTATAATAAATAATCATAGCTCTATTTCAATATTGACCACTGTTTTAATTACTGTTCTGAATCTTGTTAATACTTTCTTTATTCTTTATTCACCTGAATATATATATATATATATATATATATATATATATATATATATATATGTGTGTGTGTGTGTGTGTGTGTGTGTGTGTGTGTGTGTGGTTTCAATGTATGGCATATTTATGGGTAAAAGTGCTCCTTATCATGGATGGATTCCATGTAAATGTAAAAGCATTGTAGTCAACTGAGATAAGTTTCTTGTAATCTTCCAGTCTTTTCATGCATGAAACAGACCGTAATCTCTCGATGTTCACCTCAGCATACATATATATTTACACAGCCTACATTGTTTTGAAATTTTCTCTTATCTTTGTTGCCACATTTACAACATTTTGGCAGTTCTATGCTCCGACTTTCTTCAGGTGACTGGAACTACATACTGAGCCCTTTATTTCGTTCACCGGTGTAGATTGTTCTCGATCTACAAGCCAAACGTATTCCAAATCTCTTGTTAGGGTTATAAGTCACAAAAAATCCTACACTGATGTTCTCAAGGTTACATGTTCCTGTGAATAAAAGCGTTATTTGAATATAGCTTCTTGACCCAAAGAGCTCAATACCTGGCTACAGGTGAACAAAAAAAAAAAAAATTAGGTGAACCAAAATAAGAACTGAAAGAGATCTGGAATACGTTTGGCTTGTGGATCGAGAACAATCTACACCGGTGAACGAAATAAAGGGCTCAGTATGTAGTTCCAGTCACCTGAAGAAAGTCGAAGCGTAGAACTGCCAAATGTCATAAATGTGGGAATTGGTATGATAAGTACTGACACCAAAAAGTAGGTGTCACTAACTAATTTTTACAAAGGTTCATATAACAATTTTGTTGTTTGTTATTGTTTTTCCTTAGTACTGCTTATTACTGGTTCCTATATTGTATTCATTTCTATGCTTGGCATATACATTTAGATATGAAATTGCTTAAAACGTAATAATTCAAATTCAGAAAAATTTGTTAATTTATATTATTCAAATGAAATGAATACAATATATCAAAAAGTAGCAATTAAAAAGAAATTATAACCTCCCGCCTTAAAACCAAACAGCTCAGATAAACTTCATTTTACCTCATTAATTGAGATACTGACGTATCTCAATTAATGAGGTAAAATATCATTGCAAGATATTGTAAAACAGTTATTTTCTTCTGCTATCAATGAAACAAAAAAAGCAAACATGTATGAACTTTGCTAGGAACAAATTTCATTTTAATTGTTACTTTTTGATATATTCTATTCATTTCATTTAAATAATATAAATTAATAAACTTTTCTGAATTTAAATTATAAATTTTTTAAGCAATTTCATATTTAAATGTATGAAAAACAAGGATTTTCAAGTGTTTCATATTAGACAATCTTTTAAACTAAATGCTCAAAAATTGGTGCAAGTTACAAACCTATTTTTTGGTGTCAGTACTTATCATACCAATACCCAACTTTCCCCGGGTGATTCTTTTTGATATTTA
This sequence comes from Ascarosepion bandense, assembly GCA_037127315.1. Classification (NCBI taxonomy): domain Eukaryota; kingdom Metazoa; phylum Mollusca; class Cephalopoda; order Sepiida; family Sepiidae; genus Ascarosepion; species Ascarosepion bandense. Next base: position 4,394,764 of record JBBBDQ010002040.1, read on the forward strand.
AAAAGAGTTGAAAATCAACCTACCCTACTGCTCATGTATACAGGGTAGTTGTTACATTGTAGGGCACTGCTTATACTGACCATTTCTTGTTCATATGTCTTTGGGAGGTTACCTTTTTTCGATACTGTAAGCAGCGGACAATCCTGTTCTTTCCACTGTATGGATGGTAGGATTTGAAGCTGATGTATCATTCGGTAAATGTTGCCTTTCGATATATCGAAGTCTTGAACCCATGGACTATTTGAAATATTAGTACATCCAGGAATGCTAGTTTGTTATTTCATTTTTTTTTCTCCATTTTGAAATGTATCTATTATCTTTGTGAGTTCACGGAGTCCAGTCGTAGCTGAACCTCTTTCTGATCTAGCCAGAGTATGAAGATTACATCTACGTATTTCAGCCATAGATACGACTTTAACAATGTAAACTGTGATGCGATTTTCCGAAGTATTGCTTGTATACGTTAGCCATTGCTGGCGATAATGACGATCCCATTGCAAAGCCTTCTAATATATGTCTGATTTCACTACAAAGTGTGTTGTTTGTGCACACAAAGACAGCATCTCCATGAGGTTATCTATTGGTAAATTGTTACGTTCTCTTAGGGATGAGTCTGAGGTCACTCTGTAGTTTAATACAAATAATGCCTCCTGTCGCTACCTTAATGAACAAACTCACCACGTCTAGGCTCACCATCTGGTTAGGTTCTATAGAGAGAGAGAAGTTTTGGACATATGATGGCGATTTTTCTACTAATGGGTCAATTATATCTGCAAGTACGCGACTCAGAACAAAGATCACTTTCCACCTTTTGGCTGTTTTAAAAACGTTACAGCATAGTACCTCATATACGGTCTGTACAAAATTGAGGAAGACGGTATTCTGCCCAGATCAACTGTTAGCCACCAAAACTGTGTGCCACCCTCTGGCAACAGCAGAGGCGACCAGAAAAATCTTCGAGAGTTGAGTTAACGTGCGATAACTGATACTGAGACATCTGGAAGAGCCATGGCTCTTAGAACAAAAACAATCTAAAGGGTTCAAAATAAAGAGTTCAGTTCGAAATTCAAATCGCTTGAAAAAGACTGGAGCGTACAACGGTCGAATCATCGTCAACAAAGATATGGACAATGCAAATAATTACAATATCTCATTCCTAATGTATATATATATATATATATATATATATGAATCTCCGAATCGTGCCATAGACGTAGGATAATATGCATATATATATAAACAAGTATTTAGTAGGTATGGATGTATGGCTGTAAAAAATTCCGTATCTAAAAACCACTAATTTTAAAAAATTGCTCAATACAAAGTAGAGTGAATTATATTTATTTAGAATTAATAGAAATAAATATGTTGCAATATCTCTACAAAAGTAACGATTTTTGTAATGGCATTATTATATATTTATGTTATAAATTCTGAATATATACATATATATATATGGGTGTTTGTGTGTGTGTGTGTGTGTGTGTGTGTGTGTGTGTGTGTGTGTGTGTGTTAAAGTAAAAATATTAAGTAAAATTTAACGTTCCTTATTTTCACCCGGTGTTTCACACTATGACATCAAATTCTTAAATATATTGCAAAATTGGATTTATTTTCAGAAATTATATTTTCTTTGAAAGATGTTATCGAATGATATATTGCATAATAAAAAAATAATAATACGATTATCATTATTATTATAATTATTATTATTATTATTATAGATATATTATATATTGTAAAATTATCTGAATGTTTGGCGAAATGTATTAGATTATTTTTAAATAACCAGAAGCTAAATTTTGATCAGGTGACAAAATGATAAAATAGAGGCGTAATATAAATAAATATATTTTATTATTATTATTATTGTGCCATTTTTCATCATATTTCGATTTCTGCTTTGGTCTCACAACCAACCATGTCTGCGGGGAGACCTAAGGCTGGTCGTGGCGTGTTGTTATGGCTCCATTTCATGTTTTTTCTATCTCCCCTATCATCCCTAGCGTTACATAGACAAAGTTCCCCTTAGTGTGTGGGCTGTACTTAATATGACAATTTTTTGTATATCTCTTAAGCAGGGGTTTCCAGGGATTCTTTCAATGTGTTGTTTTGTTCCATTTTTTATCATTCCAAGTGCACCTACTATCACTGGCACAACTCTTGTTTTCAATTCCCACATTTTTTCTATTTCAATTTCCAGGTTTTTATATTTTGACAGTGTTTGAAATTCTTTGGTTGCGATGTTACAATCCGCTGAACAAGCCATATCAATTAATAGACAAGTTTTCTCCTGGTTTTTAACAATAATGTCTGGCCTGTTTGCTTCAATTTTTCTGTCTGTGTAGATGGTGTAATCCCATAGAATGGTGACATCTTCTATTTCTGTAACAGGTGCTGGGTGATGTTCATACCAGTGTTTGTTTACAGATTTTCCATAATGTTTGCACATTGTCCAATGTAAATATTGCCCAACTCTATCGTGGCGATTTTTATATTCATTTGGGGCAAGCACAGAACAGCCTGAGATTAGGTGGTCTCTTGTTTCTTGGTGTTTATCACAAAACCTGCATTTTGGATCCATATTATGATGCATAATATTTGCCTGAAAGTTTCCCGTGAAAAGATTTTGGTCTTGTGCTGCAAGAATAAAGCCTTCAGTTTCAGACTTTAATCCAGATGCACGTAACCATCGATGAGTATTAACTTTATCAACATTGGATTTATTTGCAAGTTCTGGATATTGGCCATGCAGAGGTTTGTCTTGCCAGCGCTGTTTCATCTGTTCAAGAGCTTTATCTTTGGCTTTCATTTTCATATTTTTTGCCGCAATAGTTGGTTCTTGGCTTCTGTTTTGCTTTTCTACAGAATCTACTAACTGTAAATTTTGTTTGTATTTACTGCCTTCTTTTATTATTGAATATTTTTTCTTTCTTTCTTCATGTTGCCTTACTAATTGTATCATCCAATCCTTTGTTGTTTCTATGTATGTTAGTAAGCCAATAGTTGTTTTTTGTATGAAAATTCCAGCTGAATAAGACCTCTTCCACCTTCATTACGGGGTATGTATAGACGGTCTACATCAGTCTTTGGATGATGCATCTTATGCTTAGAAAGAAGCCTTCTTGTTTTAGAATCCATTCGCCTGATATCGTTTAGAGTCCAGTTTAAGATGTTGAAACTATATTGGACAACTGGGATTGCAAGGCTATTAATGGCCATAACTCTGTTCTGAGAATTCAATTCAGTTTTTAATATCAGTCGTATCCTTCTATAGTACTCTTTACGCACTATTTCTTTCATTTTTGTATGGTGAATGTTTTCACTCTCATTTACACCTAGGTATTTATAAGCTTCTTCTGGTTTCAATTCTTTTATTGTTACAGCCAGGTCTAAGCTAATTTAGGATGTTTCTTGTATAGATCCACGTCAAACTGTAGCTTTAGCACATTTATTCAAATTGAATTTCATTCCAATGTCTTCGCTGAAACATTTTTACAGTTTGCAGAAGATCTTCCAGCTCATTATCATTCTTAGCATATAACTTTAAGTCATCCATGCAAAATAGATGGCTTATTTTCTTTTGACCTATTTTATAACTACATTCTGTCTTATTAAGTTGACTGGTTAGTGCTCTTAATGATATGCAGAATAGTAATGGAGACAAAGAATCTCCTTGAAATATACCTCTTTTGATGTTTATTTCATAAGACTTATAGGCTCCATTTATATGATTGAGGTAAAGGGTTGTTTTCCATATAGACATGCACTGTTTAATGAAATTGATGATGACGGTTGATATCTTGTATATATTTAAAATCTTTAAAATCCAGGAGTGTGGCACACTATCGAATGCCTTACAATAATCTGTCCAGGCTTTACTAAGATTTTTCTTTGTACTGTAGCAGTTTTCCAGGATCATTTTGTTTATAAGCAATTGGTCTTTACATCCATAACGGCCGCGTTTGCAACCTTTTTGTTCAAGCGGTAACATGTCATTTCTTTCTAAGAATAAATATGTTTGTTTTGTTAAAATAGATGTTGATAGTTTATATGTAGTCGGAAGGCATGTAATTGGTCTGTAGTTTTTCGGGTTGTTTGTGTCACTATTCTTGGGTAGAAGAAATGTAATTACTTTGGTCATCCATGCAGGAATTTTAGTGGGATCATCAACCATTTCTTGAAGTTCTTTGGCTAGTTTTTTATGTACTGTATTTAAATAATATAGCCAAAAGTTAGGAATTTTATCTATACCTGGGAATTTCCAATTGTGTGCATTTTTAAGTGCAAATTTAACATCCTCTTCTGTAATTCCAGCCCATGTCTGTTCTGGTTTATTTTTGATTCGTTCTATCTCTTGTGCAATCCGAACTACTTCTTTGTTATGTTCTTTAGGGCAAGCCCATATCTTTTCCCAGAACTGTATAACTTCTTCCATTCTGGGGGGGTGACTATCACTTCAATTATTTTTTTACCTATTTCCCTGTAAAATTTCTTTGCATCGGTTTGAAAAATCATGTTTTGTCTGTAAAATCTTGATCTTTTCTCATAGCGTCTTATTCTTTGAGCCTTCAGTTGTATTGTTTGCTTTATTTTTTCCTTGTTTTTAATTTGATGTTCCATTTCTTGGACATAACGGCCGTTCAACGAAAAAAAAAACATCATTGCACTTTGAGAGTATTGTTAAAAGAAAAAAAATGTTGCTACCATCAATAGTCCTTGCAATAAAAATAATTGTTAAGATAAAATTTTTAAAAAAATATTCACAAGTTAATAGAAAAGAAAAAGTGGACATACGTTTGAGTTTACTTAAAATTTAAAAATAATAATTTGTTCGCCCACTGTATTCTGTTAATGTTATTCTTTCATTAAATCCAACGAGAATAAGGTTATCGAAAAATAAATAAATATATAAAATGAACGAATAAATATAAATAAATTATTACGTATTCTTTCTAAGGAAGGATATCGTAGAAATTGTATCGAACATTTTTTAGTGTTTTTCATCGTATTTTTTTCTGTTGTCTTGCTTTATTTTAGAAAACTACTTAATAAATCTATTAAGATCATTTAAAGAAGAAACATACAATTTAAATTATATACGAAGAAAAAATTAATGTTTACGTTTAAAATAGTAAAATTAAAAATGAATGTTTACGTTTAAAACAGTAAAAACACAAAAAAATGTCATTAGAAAAAAAAGTTACGTTTTCAGGAGTCTCAGAAAAACACGCCATTCTCGTTGTAATTCCAATCGCATTTATCATTATTATTATTATTATTATGTCATTTTTCATCATATTTCGATTTCTGCTTTGGTCTCACTACCAACCAAGTCTGCGGGGAGACCTAAGGCAGGTAGTGGCGTGTTGTTATGGCTTCATTTCATGTTTTTCTATCTTCCCTATCATCCCCAGCATTACATAGATAAAGTTTTCCTTAGTGTGTGGGCTGTACTTAATAAGACAATTTTTTGTATGTCTCTTAAGCTGGAGTTTCCAGGGATTCTTTCAATGTGTTGTTTTGTTCCATTTTTTATCATTCCAAATGCACCTACTATCACTGGCACAACTCTTGTTTTCAATTTCCACATTTTTTCTATTTCAATTTCCAGGTCTTTATATTTTGACAGTTTATCAAATTCCTTGATTGCTATGTTACAATCCGCTGGACAAGCCATATCAATTAATAGACAAGTTTTCTCCTTCTGGTTTTTAATAATAATGTCTGGCCTGTTTGCTTCAATTTTTCTGTCTGTGTAGATGGTGTAATCCCATAGAATGGTTACATCTTCTATTTCTGTAACCGGTGCTGGATGATGTTCATACCAGTGTTTGTTTACAGCTTTTCCATAATGTTTGCACATTGTCCAATGTAAATATTGCCCAACTCTATCGTGGCGATTTTTATATTCGTTTGGGGCAAGAACAGAACAGCCTGAGATTAGGTGGATTATTATTATTATTATGTCATTTTTCATCATATTTAGATTTCTGCATTGGTCTCACTACCAACCAAGTCTGCGGGGAGACCTAAGGCAGGTAGTGGCGTGTTGTTATGACTCCATTTCATGTTTTTCTATCCTCCCTATCATCCCCAGCATTACATAGATAACGTTTTCCTTAGTGTGTGGGCTGTACTTAATAATACAATTTTTTGTATATCTCTTAAGCTGGGGTTTCCAGGGATTCTTTCAATGTGTTGTTTTGTTCCATTTTTTATCATTCCAAGTGCACCTACTATCACTGGCACAACTCTTGTTTTCAATTTCCACATTTTTTCTATTTCAATTTCCAGGTCTTTATATTTTGACAGTTTTTCAAATTCCTATTATTATTATTATTATTATTATTATTATTATTATTATTATTATTATTATTTCGTTGATTTCCGTTGCATACCCATTTCCTTGTGTGTCTCAACCAAAAACCTAAGGCAGACATATCTTTATGAGTATTTCCACTGATCACTTTTATAAAAAAAAAATAAACAAGGAAGATTAATTTTACATAGATAAATCTCTTCGCCATGTGTGAGATGTACTTGTGGGTAAAATGTTCTACATTTATTTAAAGCATGGACTACCGGGAAACCTTTCAGTGCGTGCATTGGAATCTTTTCCAATCAATCTGAGGGCTCCAACTACAACTGGAATTAATGATATCTTCATGTGCCAAATATTTGAAATTTCCAATTCAAGATCCTTTTATTTCAAGAGTTTTCTTTTAAGATCTTCAAAGATACATTACAATTTGCATGGATTTCCAACTCAGTAAGAAAGCACATTCCATTTTTGTGGGCTTTGATCACGATATCAATTCTATTGGATTTCATTGATCTGTGTGTATAGTAAAGTCCCATGAAATTGGGTGTATCGTAAACTGACATAAAAGTGTTACAGATCCGATTCTCTGTAACCGAGTCTCGGTGATGTTCCTTCTTGTTTCTTGCAGTTTTCTTATCGTAAAATTTGCATATTTTCCAGTGAAGATATTGTCCCACACTATCAAGTCGAGTTTTATATTCATTGAGTGCTAACACTGTGCAATCTGATACAAGATGGTCAATTGTTTATGGATATTTATCAGAGTGTCTGAATATGGTGTCAATACAAATTTTGCGTATGTGTGTTTGATAATTTCTAGTGAACAAGTATTGATCCTTTTATTTAATCTTTTGAGCCAACACTACGTAACCAGTGATAGGTACTGGTTTTGTCTATATCAGCATAAATGACATGGGAAGAGGATCGAGAATGAAGAGTTTTGTTCTATTGTTTCTGCGTTTGGTACATTGCGTTTGATTTTGATTTCTTTTCTTGTTTTTTTTTTTTTTTTAATCATTTCACCCCGAGCAAGGCAGAAACGCCACTGATGTGCAGGGGGTTACATAAATGTAGAAAGATTGATTAGAAAAGAGTGAGGAGTACAAGCTAGTTAGAAAGGAACAATAGAAAACTGAGAGAGCAGGTGCAATGACAGGTACATGGGCGGAGAGAAAGGGAAGGTTATACAGGGGAGGGGAGAGAGCTAGAGGCCAGTGGTTAGTAGGTGAGTATTAACTTTGCTTTTAAATTTCTGGAGGTCGTAGCCGTCAGGAAAGCAAGAATACGGGAGTGAGTTCCACAGGCGGGAAGTGCGAGAGAGGAAGCTGCTGGAGTAGAATTGTCGTCTGCGTTTGGCTAACCTGACTGTGAATGGGTGGGACCCAGTTGCCAGTCTGGTTGAACGGGTAAACACCTGTTGAGGAGGCATCAGTGACTTAAGCTCATCCGAGCAGAAGCCATGAAAGTATTTATAGAAGAGACAGAGGGAGGCCACATTTCGACGATGGGAAAGTGGCTGCAGACGAGTCGCCAGATCAGAACCTATCACATTACAGACTCTCCTTTGGAGCTTGTCAAGAACACTGAGGAGAACGGCAGGGGCACCTGACCATAAATGGCAGCAGTACTCCATGCACGGACGGATGGTTGACTTGTATATATGCAGGATGGATTCAGGTGGAAAAAACATCCTGGATCGACATAGTGACCCAATCTTCTTAGCAGTAGATTTTGCTATGGATTCAATATAGTGCTTCCATTTGAGGTCTGAGGACAGGGTAAGTCCGAGGAGGCGTAGTGTATTACTCTCCGGGAGAATCATCTGGTCCATGCTTATGGGAGGCAGAAGAGGTTGCCTGTAATGGTTGACAGACAACAGCTTGGTCTTCGAGGAATTGAAGTTGACAAGCCACTTCTTGCCCCAGTTCACCACAGAGTGTAGATCCCGCTCAAGGTCAGCAGCGAGATTATGTCTGTCCGCCACGACAGGTTTCTTACTGGAGCGGGAGTATATTGTAGTGTCATCTGCGTAGATGCCTACTTGGGACCTGATCTCATCTGGGAGGTCGTTGATGAAAATAAGGAAGAGCGTTGGGCCCAGGATAGAGCCTTGTGGGACACCAGCATTCGTGCTGTAGGACGAAGAGGCACGCCCATTCAGAACGACCTTCATTTTGCGGTTATTTAAGAAAGATTGGATTAGGTCAAGCAGGCGACCGGTAATACCATAACCGCGTAGTTTGCATAGGAGGTTCTTTGCTGCTGTAGGTGCATTGAGGTTTATTTGCACTTCATCACTCACTTAAAATCGGTTCAGCCGTTTCGGAGTCTATAGGTAACGGAAATACATACACACACACAGAGAGAGAAATTCTATTTATGAATAAGTTTAGATAGATATGGTAAAGTTAGATTCCATTTTCCTCACTGATTCCTGAGTATATATAGACTCTTCAGTTCCCTAATTTTTGCGACAAAATCTAAATCTAGTAAGTGTGTTTCGAGTTGAACAAATCCTCTGCCTCCTTATTGGGCTTCCTTTCCGCTGTCCACTAACTCAGGGGTTTTCAAACTTTTTGACTTACGGACCCCTTTATATTTCAAGTTTATTTCAATGAATCCAAATCGAATATATTCCAGAACATACTTTCTTAACTTTTTTTTTAAACAATCACTTCCGTCTCTATAGCGGATTATGTGTTGATTTCATCATGAGGTTTCCGTTTTAAAAATTTATCTATGGGTGACACTTACACCCTGAAAAAAAAGTAAATTTGAACATCAAGTACTTGTATGTGTAAAATAATTTTTTGTATATATAACGTTGATCTGTAATGGGCGATAGTGCAAGCTGTTGTCATTTGATAACATTAATAGGTAAAAATAAATATCCAGACATTGAAAATTTATACTTTGAATTTCACGTGATGAGTTAATCCAGGGACCCCTCCAATCTTATTCTTGCGGACATCGCGCACTACGGTTTGAAAACTCCTGCACTAACTGACAACATTCCTGTTTTTGCTATTATATATATATATATATATATATATATATATATATAATAGATAACCTAAAAAGCCAACAAACTTACCTAGGTTTCACCTAACCAGATCTTCAGTGAAGGCTGGCTCCCCTGAAGATCCAGTTAGGTGAAACCTAGGTAGGTTTGTTGGTGCTTTAGGTTATCTATTTTGTCTGCTCTGCTTACGTATTGAGCACTTTTTTGTTATAGATTACTCGTCTCGGGGTTTTTAGGAGGGGCTACGTACTTTGACTGATGTTCACGTGCTTAGTTCTTTCTTTTTTACATCCATTTTTTCCTTCCGCGTAGAGTGATAAGTTAATATATATATATATATATATATATATATATATATATATATATATATATATATCCAAAGAGAGAGAGAGACAGACAGACAGACAGACAGACAGACAGACAGAAGGATGTAATTCCTATTTATATTAAATGTTGTTTCAGGACAGCTATTCCTTTCATCGGCCAAATATTTATATCAGTTGAATTTAAATTTTAATTGCTAATATTAGATGAAAGTTTAAATTTCTTCTTTTTAGAAAAAAATTTGAAATATCATCAGTGAAAAGTCTCTATTCTAATTTTTGCATTTAACTTAAAAATCAAATTAATGTAATTATTTTGCTGATAAATGCAATAGAAGCTTCAAAATATGTACCGACGGCAAAAATCTTCCATTTTTGGTTTGAGTCTTGTAAAGATAAGGCAGGTCAGAAGGATTCGGGTAATTACTGCTGTAGTATAAAGAATCGTATATTTTTTCAACATCTCTAACAATGCAACGTGTATATGTCTACCATATCAATCTACTTTCGTGCTCAAATAAAAAATTACATTATCTTATCAAGTTCATTCAAATATTTTCAGTATTT